>JAOEJH020000003.1:16049-26636 GCA_025448215.2 Palythoa grandis
TCCATGTATTATTTCAACTCGGTCACGGCGAACGAGATGGTAGCCGTCAAGTGCCACAACTGAATCTTGTATGTGTGATTTGAGCCATGACTCGGTTATGCAATGGAACAAGTCAGGTAAAGTGTCTTGTTCAAGAACACAACTTAGTGGTATGATTAGAGTTCATTCTCCTTATACAGTTGAGTTAAATGGAACAAGTCAGGTAAAGTGTCTTGTTCAAGGACACAACACAGTGGTCTGGTCAGGGTTCAGTCTCCTTATACAGTTGAGTCAAATGGGACAAGTTTGGTCAAGTGTCCTGTCCAAGGACACAACACAGTAGTCTGGTCAGGGTTCAACCTCCTTATACAGTTGATTTGTCTGGAACAAGTCTTGTAAAGTGTCTTGTTCAAGGACACAACACAGTAGTCTGATCAGGGTTCAGTCTCCCTATACAGTTGATTTGTCTGGAACAAGTCTTGTAAAGTGTCTTGTTCAAAGACACAACACAGTGGTCTGAGCACGATTCAATCTCTCTATACAGTTGATTTGTCTGGAACAAGTCTTGTAAAGTGTCTTGTTCAAGGACACAACACAGTAGTCTGATCAGGGTTCAATCTCCCTATACAGTTGATTTGTCTGGAACAAGTCTTGTAAAATGTCTTGTTCAAGGACACAACACAGTGGTCTAATCAGGGTTCAGTCTCCCTATACAGTTGATTTATCTGGAACAAGTCTTGTAAAGTGTCTTGTTCAAGGATAAAACACAGTGGTCTGGTCAGAATTTAATCTCTTTTTACGGTCCAGTTTACTGGAACAATTCAGGTAGAGTTTCTTGCTAAAGGACACAACACAGTGGTTTGGTCAGGGTTTAATTTCATTACACAGTTGAGTTTACCGGAACAAGTTGGGTATAGTATCTTGTTCAAGGATGTAACACAGTGGTCTAGTCAGGGTTCACTGTCACTACCCTGGGGCTATGAGTCAAGCACACTTGCCGCTGAGCTTATGAATTTCTCTTAAATTTCTTTGGCTTTACAATATTGAAGTTTTAGTAGATCGTATTGTGAGATCATTCAGGTTAGGATAGTCCTGAGAAGGGCTGTTGTCAGTTTTTGTGACTGACATGTTGACAACCACTTGTGCAGATGTCATCAAATCATTTTCTGCATTTGATTTTTAATAAAACGTTTACTAGAATTTCACTTTATTCAGAACGTATCTTGTAAAACAAAAAGGTCCTCTCTTTATAAGAACTTGGCAATAATTTTTCAATTTCCTGCTATTATATCCTTTTCTCAACACTGCTGCTTGCTCTTTAAAATTGCACAGGAGTTCTTGTGGCCAATGGAGGGGTTTTTACTTGCTTACGCACCACCTTTTAAAAAACCTTCAGACAAGAACAGGACATCATCATGCAATGGTAAGTAATGAAGTTTTACCAAACACCGAAGATACCGGATCTGTCTGTTTACCTTGACGAATTTCTTTTCTATAAGGAAAGAAATAGATAGCGCTCCTTCAAGGCTAAAAAAATTGAAGTAAAAAGGTCAAGATTAAGACTGGTTTTTCGAGTTTCTTGAATACTGTTAGACGTTTAGAATTTTTCTCCAGGGTCTTGAAAAACCAATGGAATTATTAGCCACTTTCACACTAGAGATGGGAACTTTATCTGAGACAGGTTTTTCGTCCAGAAGGAAAACTCATTTAGTGTGAGAACGGGACTAGACAGATTTGGGGACGAGAAATTGTGTTAATTTATCCAATATCTTATTACCTTGTGAAAACAGATGACTTTTGGGGTACAGGTTTCTTAAAAGATTGAAAACTCGTCTTCAATTCATGCTAGACAGTGAACTGGATCTAAGTTGTTGTGATTTAGCGCAGTTAAGGGACTGGAGCTAGAGAATGAGGAAAGAAAAGCCTTCTTTTGAACTTTTCTTTTGTCCAGATTTTTTTCCTCATCAGGTCATTTCGGGTTCCTTTCCTTCAAACTGAGTGACAAAGCTGCAACTATTAGCGAAACTAGCGAATTTTTGTTTATCTAACAGTAGAAATTTATTTGCAATTGAACCTCTTGGAGAACAATTAAACCTTATTCTTCTAGAACCTAATAAGAAGTTTTTCAATAACACTGAATTTAAGGATATAGTTAGTTATCTTTCAGAGTCAAAAGAAGTGTGAAAGCAAAGCTTTCACGACCATCTTGGCCGCTTCTTCAGTGCTTGTGATGAAGAAGCGGCCGAAATGGTCGCAAAAGCTTTGCTGTCACGCTTCTTTTGACTCTGAAAGATAACTAACTATATCCTTAATTATGATAACAGAGTCCAGTAACAACATCTATTCTGATAAACACTGAATTTGTCTTCGTTTATGGAGCTTTTCATGGGTTTCTACTAGGCAACTACTTAAATCTCTTTCCAGACCCTTTTGAAAGAATTTACCACTCCTTTGTTACCAAATCTGTCCAAGTATTAGTTCTTGTTGGTATAAACTAGAGAGGCTTCTCGCCTCAAATTCACATTAAATGGGAAACTTGTCAGATGAAAAATGAGTCCAGACGAGTTTTCTCTCCTCTAGTATGAAAGCAGCTATTTTCTTACTACAGCTCAGGACTGGAAAAGCTCTTCAGTTATTAAATATTTTGCCAAATCAGAGGCATATTTTTGGCTTTAAAATTTACTAAATGGATTTTAAGAAGAAAATTTTCAAACTCGTTTTTGCTTTATAAGTGAATGTGAGAGAATAATGTACATAAACATGGACCAACTTATGTTCTTCTGACATTGAGGAATTTTCTAGCTGTCAATTTATGAAACATCATTTTCTTCTTTTGAAGCCAAAGACTAATGAATAGTAAGAATTTGGTACTGTAGTGAAGACTGCACACTACTGTATTGAATTGCCATTATTATCTGTATTTTGTATCTACTCCTCCCTCCTCATACAGGACCACCCGTGCGACTACGAGTGCTGAAGAATGGCGAGGCAGATATGTCTCGTAGTGTTCTTGTTGTTGGACCAGATTTAACGAATGTGAGTTAATTTATCGAGCTCACAGAATTTTTTGCCTTTATTGAATTATTAGAATTATTAGTTATTATTATTTATTATTATTCAATTATTATCAAATTACTATTAAATTTTTATTAAACTATTATAAAATTATTATAAAATTATTGTAAAACTATTATAAAAATGTTATTAAGTTATTATTATTATTATTAATAAAAAGTATTATTATTAAAATATTTGCCTTTATATTTTGGCCATTTTATAAAGCTTTTGCTCTCACAACTTCCCCATTGTACTGTAAGTACACTTTGTATAAAACTTTCTGTCCACTTCCTGTCCTTCCTAGCCACTTAACTCAATTTTACATAGCTGTGCTGCTCAACACCTTATAAATAGACAAAATAGATATTTTAAAAGCATCCTTTGTACAAAGAGAGTGCAAATAAACATGATTGACTGATTGATTTTAAGAGAATAAATTAGGCACGTACCAAAATTGGAGAAAATAGTTCTTTTTTGGCAGCGTAGCTTCCTTCACAGCCATTTCTTGTCAAGCTCTGAGCAACATATTCCTTTGTCTTTGATTTTGATAACCAATAAAAACGTTATTGCCAACAGTAAAGTGTTTTTAAAAACAAGCAACGTCTGGGAACAGGTTTCCAGAATATGAAAGCCTCTCTGTGATTGGTCAGTTTGGGGAAAGGAATGTTCTACTCAAGTGAGCAGTCATTAGTTGGCTGTTGGAAATAGAGAAAGCCTTTTTGTGATTGGTTAGTTTGGGGAAAGGAATGTTTTACTCAAGTGAGCAGCCATTAGTAGGCTGGCGAAATTAGAGAAAGCCTTTCTGTGATTGGTCAGTTTGCGCAAAGGCATGTTTTACTTGAGTGACCAGCCGTTAGTTAACTGTGGAGCTAGAGAAAGTTTTTCTGTGATTGGTCAGTTTAGGGAAAGAAATATTTTATTCAGGTGAGCAGCCGCTAGTTGGTTGGTGGAGCTGGACTCATCACGGTTGGGAAGGAGGCTATTTGTGGCTAGGTTCTAGGGAGAATTCCTATAGGAGGTGAGCAGCCGTTGGTTGGTGGAGCTGGACTAATCACGGTTGGGAAGAAGCCTATTCCTGGCTAGGTTCTAGGGAGAATTCCTATAGCAGGTGTGCAGCCACTAGTTGGTTGGTGGAGCTGGACTAATCACGGTTGGGAAGGAGGCTATTCGTGGCTAGGTTCTAGGGAGAATTCCTATAGCAGCTGAGCAGCCGTTAGTTGGTTGGTGGAGCTGGACTCATCACGGTTGGGAAGGAGACTATTCATGGCTAGGTTCTAGGGAGAATTCCTATAGCAGGTGTGCAGCCGCTAGTTGGTTGGTGGAGCTGGACTCATCACTGTTGGGAAGGAGACTATTCATGGCTAGGTTCTAGGGAGAATTCCTATAGCAGGTGTGCAGCCGCTAGTTGGTTGGTGGAGCTGGACTCATCACTGTTGGGAAGGAGACTATTCGTGGCTAGGTTCTAGGGAGAATTCCTATAGCAGAAAGGAGATTCAAGTGGATTGGTTGTATGGAATTTCCTGAGTTGCTTATTACGCTTTTGGCTGGAGTGAATTTGGGAACACATTTCTCTGATTCCCAACTTCTACTTCCGAGCAACATTCCCAGCTCGCTCTTTTAGGAATGAAAGGGACTGGGCTTTAATTACAGCATAAAGGACTAGGAACAAACTAGTAAAGAAACAACTTCTCTAAACAATACTGTTTTAAATTTCACATTACTAGCTTCTAGTGCTCCCGAATGCAGTCAAGAGAGAATCAATTTGCTACTTCTCTGATTAATTCTTCAACATTACGATCAAGGCAAAAGCTCTAAGTCTTAGTTATACCATGAAGTCTGAAACAGCATTAATTTGTGTTTATTTCGACAGATGATGCACGATGTCAGTCCAAAAAGTAAAAAGCATAAAAGGTAGTCAATTATCTTCTAGGTTTTCGTAGGTTTTCAGTTGTAAAGGCCGCTGGATACACTTCTGTAGGCGTTACTCACTGTAGGGTACATAAGAGCACACATACTCATAAATGACCATAAAAATAAATTATAATAACAATAACAATATATAAATAATAATGATAATGATAATAATAATAATTTTGCTTTTACTACAGGAGCAGGCATAGCACAGTTGGTAAGTGCGCTGCTTTCTGTGCTGCAGGTCCCCAGTTCGATTCTCATTGACTCCAACGTCTGTTTCAACTTGTCTCTGATCTGTGTAGCTTTAGTTTTAAATACCTGTAAAGCAGAGTTCTGACAGAGGGAGGGGGTAAAGGGTGCACCCATTGCCACAAGTTTAACAGTTCCATTACTGTCACGTCTTACCCTCGTAAATCAAGGTCTCTTTATCTTACTACTGACAGACTATTAACATTTTAGATTAATGCCACGGATAAAAGGGTTTTTTATGAAAACTTGTCTATAATGCTGTTCTGCAAATGGACGAAAAGGAAAAAAAGAAAAGCATCATATTTGTGCTATAGTAATACGTTTCCATAGAGCTTTATCAAGTTTATTGATTCAGTTTCCTGGCGTGCACAAAAAGTTGAGTGCCCTCCGTTTTCTACAGTGTTTGTGACACTAGTACAATCAAGGTACATCAAACAAATTGGAAAATTATAATTACATTTTGAAAAAAATACTCATTTATGTTTAATTTCTGTCTATTTTCTGTCAGTTTTATGACTCCCTGGTTCTGTTTAATTTCCTTAAAAAGTTTGCTGTACTTTGCCTTTAGTTGTCAACTAACATGAAGCCTTCTGCTACTCTAGAAAAGGAACGAAGAACACCAAAGAGGAGAAAAAGCCCGGTGCTGAAACCGATAATGGCGCCTGTCATCCTCTTGATCTCACTCAGTTGGAACTTCAGCTGGTAAGATCGCTATCATTATCACCCATCATCATTGTTATGGACATCTCTATCATCATCATCTCATCATTACCATCATCTCAATCACCACCACTACCAACATCATCATTATCACCATCATTATCATCATCATCGTCCTAACAATCACTATTATCACTCACCATTGTTTTCACGAACATCACTATCTTAACAGTAACAACTTTATTGTACCCTTTCGTTTGCATGTTTTCATCAAATTATGTTTAAATTATCAAATTTTGGATGCCAACCTCCAAAATTATTTTTAAACTGAAAATACTTGGAAGTTGGTTACATTTGAGAAGTTAAAAAATTATTATTGGGTCAGAGGTACAAAAGATTATAAAACTACGAAATAGTCAATAATGATAACTATGATCGTGGTGGCCACAGAATACAATCATATGTAATATACGCTGTACTACGAAAATTGAGTTTTGAAGAGCATATTTTGCAAACCTAACAAGAGAGGAGAAGAACAAAACAAAGAATTTGCACCCAAGAAGACGTAAAACAAATCTTGTGCTAATAAGTTTATTACCCTTGTTTACCTGGAAAATATCCGAGCTTGATCTTCTTTGTACAAATTTTGCTCTGCTCAATTTATACTGTCAGTGGTTTGGTCGGCTATTTTTCTGTACAAATCTTGCTCTAAGTTCATAATATCTTCCTATTGCCGCTCATAGTCTTGCTGTTGTGTGTTGACTTTGCTGTTCTATAAGTTCCTTGATAGATGTACCGAAGCTCTTTCATTACCGTTTGCTGCACGACGACTGTACGATGAAAATGGTAGAGAGATAAACAACCTGTCTGAACTCCAGAGGGACCAGCAAGTCTATGTTTCGTGTGGAGAGGCCTGGAGTGACCCTAAGTTATCTTATTCTGAACAGCAGAGGAGGGCCGTACTCACAAACCTGGCATCTGATATTGCACGTATCAGGCAGTACTGTGCTTTAAGGGATCCTAAAGGTATGTTTTTGATCCACTGATATGTATAGAAATAGATCCAGTAGAAACTAAGGAGCTCTGATTATTTTTTATCCTATTAGAAATCTATATCAAGGATAACGGTGAATGAACGCTGGTATAAACCGTGAAATCTCCTTTTACATATATATATATATATATATCAGTTCTTATGCTAAACAGTTTCTTCGCGGGGTCTATCTTGGCATCTTTTTTATGTAAAAGTTTGTTTACTTATCAGGAACTGTGAATAATTTTGTTGTTGTTGTTGCTATGTTGTTACAGGGTTTTGACCCAGTTATTAAAAACCTTGAAATGCGTTTTTTGCCATGTTTAGACCTGATTCTACAAGTAGATGGAGCCCTCGTGCCAGGCTCTGCACTACACGTAAACCACTGTGCTTTAACACAACAGCAGCGGGAGAAACTTTGCAATGGGAGGGAGGGACAGGAAGAGAATGTACCGCTTGATGAAAGAAGGTTAGTATATCATTATACTAAATAATTAAATTTGATGAAAATTACTTAGTCTCCTTATTAAAGTGAGTGGCCCTCACGAACTCGCACGGAGTGCTAAGCAGTAGCCAAAAATAACATCCAATCAGAATTTGTTTACTTGAAGTTATACACTTGTGAGTCAAAAAACTCACAAACTCAAGTAACTAGTTAGTTGTTAACTGTTTGTTTGAAAGTCGTAAAAAATTTTTGAATCTTCAAGCTCAATCCTTTTACGAGCCTAAGCAGTCCATTGGAGTTGGCGCCTATCTCCGGTTTCTGTTGTGTTTTAAGCGGATGAGAGTCATTGACTCCCCCTGAACGGGACACTAATCCGTCGCAGAATAGCCCCCAGCAGAAGCTGGTACTCATTTTACTGACCTCATAAGGATGGAAACCGGATTTAACTTTGGCGGAAAAGAAGGTCACACAAATGTTCAACACTCGGCAGGGCCAGGGTTTGAACCTGGTACCTTGTGGTTGGAAGGCAGAGATCTTACCACTACGCCAACCAGGCTGCTGTCAGTCAACAGCTGTTTGTTTGAAAGTCATAAAAATTTTTTGAATCTTCAAGCAAGGTGGTTTTTCTAAGATCGACCAACAAATTGTCATTCCAATGCGTTTTAAGCCATTTAGGAGAAGAAGGGAGGCTGATGAAGCAGATCTATTAATTAGGGACGCTCTCACCACAGGAGGCCGCATCTAAATATAGATTACATCTGTCTGTAAGGTGGTATATTCACTTTAATCTCTCAAACCATGTTTTTTTTATACTCTTAATTATTCTTAAAAAAGGTTTTCCAGTCATTCTTAGGGATAGCGGTTTACTGTTAAGCAAATCTAATGTTGTTTACGAATTTACATGTCCTTGTTGCCATGCCAGCTATATAGGCAAGACCGAACGCACGCTTTTACAGCGTACCAAAGAACACGCAACAAACGAAGAGAGCGCCATTTTCCAAAATTTTACTAATTGCGCTAATTTTCAACACTTGGTTGGTCTATTCAATCTTTCTGACAACAATGTAAACACCAAAGTATTTCAGCTTAACACAGTAAGGGAAAATACTCGTGTAATTGACACAGATTCCAACTGGAATATACTTTTATTCAAGGAAGCTTATTACATCAAGAACAAAGAGGCCTCGCTCAACAAAGGCCTGAAAGCTAGCCACGAGCTATTGTTTTTTAAATAATTTAGTATTTAAATCCCTCGCTCTTTTTAATTTGTTGTGTAAACGGCCTGAAGATGGTTTGAATTAAACCGAAATATTGCCAGCCCAGATCTAGTGAAAATCACTATCATGGTCTCCCTATTCGGACTATCTTTCATTCTATATTACTGTAGTTCCTTTGCAGCTTTTTTGTGGTTGGTTACTTCTTAATGAATCTCTGCTGAACCAAATTGAACATTCAATTCTCAATTGTTTTCAAGACTCCCGAATTTGGCCAATTGCAGCTTTTAATGGCTTTGTATTGTCTCAGGAGCAGTGTTTTAATTGGTCAGTGCTGAGAACGGAATGTTCAGTGCGTGTCAGAAGAGATTCATGGGGAACAGTTGCAAGACAGCAACAGCAACAGTTTTTCATAAAAATCATTTCATAATTTTCATAGAATAAATATGCTTGTCATAAAAAGTGAGAAATATTGAACCCATGTCTCCCTGTTACGAGTCAGGAGTTCTAACTACTATACACCATCAGGGACCACCACGCAGGCAACGTAGCAGTCTGTACAGGCTCGGGCCGAGTCATGTTGTTGTTTCATGTGCACCTCAATGCGGTATCATTCAATGGATCTGAGCCTTATAATGAGGTGAAACAAAATACAGTAGTATTTGGCTGCACTTCAATTCAACTCGATCATGAATTGAAAGCAGGGAGACATGGATTCAACTCCCACTCAAGGCATATACCATTTTTTTTTCTGACGAGTGAATTAATCTTTCCTTTCATGCTACTGAATAACATAGAACATGTTGTAATTTTATGTACTGTACGTATATGGAGTTGGGTGCTTGAGTTTGTACAGTTATTTTGCTTTGTTTGGCCCTTCTTTTAAGTTTTCGTGGTACTTATTACTCACTTGTCAGCAGCACCAGTACAACTACTGCCAACCACCTACTGACGGCACACGAGAGGGCTCACTTGAGGTCGGAGGAGCGGCTGATGACATTACGTTGGTCCTGGGAGAATGATGTAACCTCCAAGGGTGACCTAACGCTGGATGGAAAAGATGATGAAGACTTCGATAATGAAGTCATTTTCAGCAATCCGGAACTGCAAAAGAAATTTAGGTGAGACTCCATTACGATAGTTTTTGCCCTAGTTAGAATGTTAATATCAAATCCAGCACAAAAGGCAGCATATTTTCCAGTTGTGCTATGCCTGCGATTGTGTTAATGATTAATGATAAAAATAATGATGATGATGATAGCAATTATAATGATGATGATGATGATGATTATGATGATGATGAAGACGGTGATGGTGATGGTGATGGTGATGAACAAGATGATGATAATGATGAAGATGATGATAATGATAATGATGAGGATGATTATAATAATGATAATGATGATGATGATGATTATAATAATGATAATGATGATGATGATGATTATAATAATGATAGTGATGATGATGATGATTATAATAATGATAGTGATGATGATGATGATTATAATAAGGATAGTGATGATGAAGATGATGATGATTATAATAATGATAGTGATGATGATGATGATTATAATAATGATAGTGATGATGATGATGATTATAATAATGATAGTGATGATGAAGATGATGATGATTATAATTATAATTATAATGACATCCATAATGGCAATGACAGTGGCAGTGATGATAATGATAATAAATTTTATTAAGCCCATTCTACAAACTCGACTGAGTTGTACAACCTTATTTTGAAACTGTTGAAGTAACCAGAAGTGCATTCCACAAGTACCATTTAACAAATAATCAAATTATCAAGCAATATAGTTTCGGGTAGTGTAAAGTTGTAGTTAGAGGTTTTAAGTCGTTTTATATTTAGTCCTTCGTTCTGCTTTGGTGAGTTGAATTTGTATAGGTAATCGTATGGTTTTGAGTGCAATTAGGGATTTATCCAGCACGAGAAAAATATTTCAAAGGCTAAATTAACTGAACGAGCGCAGCGAAAAAATATACGAAAAAATTTTGTGAAAGAAATG
>JAOEJH020000008.1:11113-16721 GCA_025448215.2 Palythoa grandis
TGTCTGGTAAAACAAAGTGCTTTTACATTTTGCGCTACATATATTAAGAAAATTTTACTTTCTAGTTTAGCTACTTTCTAGTTTAAGTCAAATATTTCTCTGTTTCGTCTCTGCCCCCCCCCTTTCCATCCGTTCATCATTATTGCCAAATGTTTACCCCCTTCCCTTCCGACTGCTTGTAGCCACATCTTCCACACTATTTTGATAAACACTACCGTATATCAACCTCGCGGCTGCAATGTTTTATTTAACAAAACAACAATCTATCTATCTCTAACTGTCAAACCATCCCTTCCAGCTCATAGCCTATCTTTTGCCCGTTAATACCCGAAGACGTTTTTCATCTTTACTATACGGTAGCACCCAATCCCTACCCAAACATATCCTAACACTTCCTGGTCACCATCTCTACTCCGCTCATACCCTATCTCTATCCCACATATATCCCACCATTTCCTGGTGGCCATCTCTACTCCGCTCATACCCTATCTCTATCCCACATATATATCCCACCATTTCCTGGTCGCCATCTCTACTCCGCTCATACCCATCTCTACCCCACATATATCCCACCATTTCCTGGTCACCATCCCTACTCCGCTCATACCCATCTCTATCCCACCTATATCCCACTATTTCCTGGTCACCATCTCTACCCCACATATATCCCACCATTTCCTGGTCACCATCCCTACTCCGCTCATACCCATCTCTATCCCACCTATATCCCACTATTTCCTGGTCACTATCTCTACCCCGCATATATTCCACCATTTCCTGCAATGTTTTATTTTATAAAACAACAATCGATCTCAATCTCTAAAAGCTGTCAAACCATCCCTTCCAGCTCCTAGCCTATCTTTTGCCCGTCAATACCCGAAGACGTTTTTCATCTTTACTATATGGTAGCACCCAATCCCTGCCCAAACACATCCCACCACTTCCTGGTCACCATCTCTACTCCGGTGATACGCCATCTCTACCCCACCTATATCCCACCACTTTCTGGCCACCATCTCTACTCCGGTCATACCACGTTTCTAGCCCACCTATAACCCACCACTTCCTGTTCACCATTTCTATTCCGGTCTTATTCATCTCTATTCCCTTTCCCATGATACGTTTGGCACTTTTCTAACATTCTCTACCCTTATAATTTTCCATACTTATTCCAAGTTACCCCCATTTATCTTCCGCTGATACCCCACATATTTTCCGTTAATATCGCGTCTCTCCCGAGTGAACTGTGCATCTCTTCCTAAGTCATATCCTCTTCCACTGTTTTTCTTTAATCAAAACACTAAAACCTACATGTTCGAATCTCCAGCTGCACTTGATACTTGTCTTCACCATGAATATTTGATGCTTTACATTTGTATTTTCCTTCATCGTCAAGTTGAACACTGTCGATTACATAAGACGTGTTTTCTGTATCATTTTGCTTCTGCAGCACGATATTATCTCTGATCCAGGTCACCGTAATAGGCCGACTCCCACTAACACTGCATTCAAGTACCACTCGTTCACCTTCCTTCACAGATCTTGAACCAGCCCCTTTGTTTATACGCACCACTTTCTCTGTTGAAGTAATTCGTTTAAATAAATGACAAATGAATATGTGTTGAAAAGATAAAAATGTGATTATTTCTATAATTCTTGGTACGAATCTTTCCCAGCCTTGACATTTGTGATTTATTTGTACGAAACCTTGCTGTATAGAGGTTATAAATAAATATTTCGATAAATATTTTGATTAACGCTCAAGTGAAGAAAAATATTGGGTCCAAAGGATCCTTATGACGCGTGGTCAACTATCTGTCGAGTTAAACTTGTTAAATTGATGCTTCAAATTTAATCTTTTTACCTTTGAAAGTATTTACACCATATTTTGTCGCTGCTTGATGGTAGCCGTTGGTTTGCCAATTAGAAGCTACAAATCGTCTTCATAAACGCGTCCGAAAACCGGGAAGTAGACGCCATGTTGGATGTTTTTTTTTATATCCGGGCATCATCCCAAGACACTGTCTATCACCTGTTAGCAGAAATGTAGTCACTATCTATCGCGGGATGCTGTAATCTGATTGGTACTCGCTATCTATCAGGTGATAGATAGTGTCTGTGGGATGATGCCCGGATGTAAAAAATCAAATATGGGGTCTACTTCCCGGTTTTCGGACGAGTTTATGAAGACGATTTGTAACTAATTGACAAACCAATTCAAGATCAAACAAAAGTAGCAACAAAATATGGTTTAAAAATTTTCAAAGGTAAGAAAAAACTAATTTGAAACATTAGTTTAACAAGTTTCTCTCGACAAACAGTCGACCCTGTGAAATTGTGTATCGTGAACATTCATCGCTTATCAAAAAAGTATCGTTGTTCTTTTGTTTCTTCTTCAGAGATTTCTACTAAAACAATTAGAATACTCGCTCACAATTTCTATCGACAATAGATAGAATGACATGGGCTTCGCCCTCGTCATTCTATCAGGCGATAGAAATTGCGAGCTCGTATTCTAATTGTTAAATAGATAGCGAGTTCGGTAGCCAATCAATACCACTTGCGATAGATAGTGACTAGATTTCTACTAAAATGGGGTGTAAGATCTTAAAAACCTAAGCAATGAAGCTTGTAAAATGATTTACATTTTCAGCTAGTACGTAAACAACCGACACGCACCTGACACAGACATCTTCACACAGTTTCTTCTCATCCCAGCTCTTAAACCCAGATCAAGCTCAAATGAGTAAAATCCGCTGTCACATTGTTGAACGTTGTAAAGCGTGAACACAGCGCTTATCGACGTGTTCCATCTTCCATCGATCCTTTGCTGGGGTGGGGTCTGACAGTGAACTCTAACTTGATTGTTAGGTTTTTTAACACCGTTTTTGTCGATTGTGAGGACTTTGTTTCGGTCATCATCTGGACCCTTAAGAAGTATAATCTCCTCTTGGTCCTTTACAGAATATTCTTTCAGTAGCCACTCCCAATAGAAAGTTACATTTTCTCCGGGACGTGCAGTGACAGGAGATCTGGGTGTGTCAGTAAATTGTAGGCCCTTTTCTTTGGGCGTGCACGATGCTGCATTTCAAGTAATCAAAGTTATTAAGAGTTACGGAAAAGACACTATTTATGAATCTAGTAGTCTTATTTTATCAGAAATATGGACAAAAAATGGAACCTTTGCAAATATATTTGATAGTTAGCTTTCGTAGCACCGTGACCGATACACGAAACTTATATATTATAGCTTAATTCGTTACTACGGTAGCTGAACTAGTTCTGTTGCTATGGCAACAAAAGGGAGCTAAGAAAAGTTATACATCATGATTTCTTTCTAAAATTATTCAAATGTTTTCTATGAGGTCCCACACGAAACTAGTTTCTCAAAAAGTATTCAACATCACTCCGAATGCTGAGTGATAATAGATCTCAGAGTTTAGATTTTGAACCACTAAATCGATAACTCACAGAGCTGGTTTTATTATTATAACAACAAGAGACCTAACCATTAGTTGATTGGTCATGGATTGTTCCGAGTTGTTGCAAGGGGTATCTGTCTCTTAAAGGTAAAGCTAAAGGTAACTTTTATTTAACGTTGGTAGTTCCGTCAGTTCATATAACTGATATCACTGGAAGCCGACGGTGCGCCCTTTACCCCCTCCCTCTGTCAGTGCTCCGTTTTACAGGTATTTAAAGCTAAAGCTACACAGATCAGAGAAAAGTCGAAACAGACATTGGAGTCAGTGAGAATCGAACTGGCGACCTCTAGCACAGAAGGCAGCGCACTTACCAACTGTGATACGCCTGCTTGTTATAAAAGTTCCGATCTCTAGAAAAAGGCATTTTGTATGAGTTCCAGCACTCTATACTGATGTAGTAATCAAGAAATAAAGATTTTTTTCTGTGATAAAACTTGATTGCCGATTTCCGAACTTCTAAACAAACAAACAAACAAGAAAACAAACAAACAAACAAGAAAACAAACAAACAAGCAAGGCCATTATGGTAAATTAATTCAATAAAGCGATAAAGCGTAGTTTTCTAAAAACTGTTTCGCTTTATTTATAATTTCAGTTGTGAAAATTAGGGCAGTTTTGTTTCAAATATAGAAATGATTTAGCTTTTTATAGTTTACCAGCACTTTTCGACGTTATATTTGGTTATGTATACATAGCACATAATTTGGCTATCTTTCAATTTCAGTTTGAAGTGTGTTTGTGAGCAAAAAATGCCATTTTGTTCCAAGGACATACTTTTTAGTTGAACGCCTAGCATACGCATACTGAATATTCTTTAGTTACTAACCTTCGCATTGTACTGAGAACAGGAATATAAAGACGATTTGCCAACTTTGTTTGACCAACATTTACTCTGTAATGTTGTTAGATGGCTACCTGAACCCCACGGACCGGTCTGTTGCAGTGCGATGTGATGTGTTCGGCGTTTGCGAACTTAAACTAGTACTCGAGTCTTCAGAGCCTTATGGCCTCGTTCTAGAAGTTTAAAGGAAGCTTCATGAACAATTTTTATTTATACAGAAACGGGTTATGTACTTCAGTACTAATAACACGCGAGATCATTGGTGATGGGTGACAACAGTGAAAAATATCATTTTTAAGGAAAGCATACAGTCAAACACGTCGTCAACCTTTTTCCTTTCCAAATCCTCCTTCACTTGGATACCAACTGCCTAAAATGTGACTGTATCCCTCCCCAACAACAACAACAACAACAACAACTACAACAACAACTACAACAACAACTACAACTGCAACTACATTGCCAATATTGTTATTATTATGATGATGTCGATGATGGTATTTTTTTTAAAAATCTTAGTAGATGTTGGAGCGATAATGAAACAAAGAGTCCTTAAGTTTCCGTTTCCAAAAATTAAACATAAACAGCAACAGCAACAGCAACAGCGCATTAAAAAAATAAAATATGACTGAAGTCTGTTCCTATACATATTAATCTAGACGTTCCTTTAGCAATTATCCTGTGAGTTCTCTTAACACATTGTGAAGATGGCTTCAACGGATTTAATGCTATCCAGTGTGTAGTGCAGGTCCAAAGAGTAGTTATAGTATGTTAATTCTTTAAAACTAGCCAGAGTTTTTCCGTCTACATACGTGTCATCAAAATTAATGAATTTCTCGTTATAACTAACAGTAGTAAAGACTACTATAGCGCTGCCGTTTTTAACAAAAGAAACAAAATAAAACTACTGAAAATGGCCGCAAGGTAGAATACTGTTATTTGCGATTTTGCAGTAGTGGACCCAAGGAAGGGGGCTTGGGGGACCCTCGCTTTTGAGGTAGACTCGAATTTTTTTGTGGAATTATTCTGTAAAAAAAGTACTGATATAATTATAATTATAATTATAACTATAATTATAAAGTAAAAATATGTTTAAACAAGTATCATAATGTCTTTTATAATGGCTTTGCTGTGGCGTCAATTGCAAAATGACAGCAATGGCGGTAGATTCACAATCAAAAATGCAGTCAAATAGCACAAATTGCCATCATGTCTCGGACTTCCCGTCCTAGGTGGGGGGGGGGGGGGGGGGGGGGGGGGGGGGGGGGGGGGGGGGGGGGGGGGG
>JAOEJH020000016.1:0-34741 GCA_025448215.2 Palythoa grandis
GTATATAGCATAACTTCATGCTTTATTTTCATTATATATTCGAGTTCATTTTTATTTTCATTGCTTGATAATGACTTAAGTTAAGTCGAAATGTCGCATTTTAAACTTTTTAGTCGTTTTATTTTATTATGTTTAACATTTTATCGCAATTTTTTATAGTGAAGTTATTTACAAAATCCCTTATTATTATTATTATTATTATTATTATTATTATCATTGTAATCGTTTAGTGTCCCAGACTGATGAAGGAGCCAACCCTGTTAGATGCCATCAACCAAGCTAGTCAGCAAACAGACAATGATGTTTGCCAGTTTGCAGAATACATACTCTACAAATACCAAGGTTTTGAGGAATTCACAACACTCATTGGTGCAGACGACATGTTTTATGAAGAGTTAATTCGGGTAATCAAAAGCAATTGCATTCATGATTTTTTTATGCATCACTCAAAGCACTAAAGTAAGGTTCTAAAGACCTTTTACAATGTCTTATTTACGGAAGTACAGAGTCCGTGGTTTGTTTCTAATTAGTGTTATTTCTGATTTTTAGGAAGTTCGAGTTAAACTTTTACGATGTGAGAGACTGGAATCAGAATTTAGAAGTCTACAAGATGTGTACGATGTAGGTTTTTTGTTTTTTGTACACCATACTCGTCATGTGATCTATCAGCAACGAGAAAGAGTGTTTGATCAGATATCCAAAAACGACGCACACTTGAGTTTTTTTAACTTACGTCTAGGTTTGGATATCTGATGAGACGCTCTTTGGAGTTGCTGGTATGGCTTCTCAAACTAATTGATATTCCTTGGAGATGTTCAACGCAAACATTTTAATATTTTTTGGCAATTAAGTTCGGGTATCAAATCTTCGTCACGATGGCAATTTCCTTTGTGTTATCTTTATGCAATATATCGCTACTTTTGAGTTTGTTTCCCGTGAGTCAAATGTGATTAAAGAATACCGCCATTTTAAGAACTTTGCATTCTTTGACAAACCACTAGCATCGGCATTAAAATTCCTTTTTTTGCCTCTCATACATTAAGCATGAAGAACCTACAGCTATTAGATGAAATTTTCAATCGACTAACGACAACATTTTTGTTTTCTTTGGCCATTCCTAAGATTTGTCTTTTTTTGTTGAAGGAGAAGCGACAAACAAAATGAGATAATCACCTAAAAAAGACGAATTTTTTGTGCACGTCACGTGCGAGTTGCGTTTTCCCGCCAGTGGATGGAAAACGGCGCGTGATTGGTTGAATGTATGGATAAGTCGTGCAGTGGCGTGTTTTCCCAGCAGTGTAATGTCTTGTCTTTTCTTTTCTTTGCAATGGAAACCAGATTATTTTGTGCGTAAATGCACTATTAATAATTTTTTTAAATTTTGGAATGAGATCTATTCTCTTTAATGAACTTTTGTTAATCAATTCTAAGTCGCCTGTTCAGTTTATAGCTTTGATTAACCAGTAGTTTATGTTGGGTCCGGAGTAAACGTATTGATTGTAGTTGGAGAGTATCTCACTTTCCTTTTGGGGATATGGTTTTTAATGATTATGGTTCAAACAAGATATTAAAATTATTACATGGATGTTCGTGATTTACCTGCAGCTTAAAGACTTGTATTCGTTGAATCTTCAACCAAAGAAAATCACACTCAATAGAGGATAGATTTGAAAAGAGTCTTCTATTTTAATTGATGTTTTTCATGTCTTACATCTTTATCTTCAATATTTACAGACCCTTCATGTCCATAAAAGTTTTCTGAAAGAACAGTTGGATGCATACAAAGGTAATACCTTGCTACTATAGTTAACATTTATCTAATTAGAGGTTGATTTCAATTAGTTTTGTTGCTCTTTCCCTCCCCACATTCCAAGCAAGTAAAATTAACAGTCAATCATGATAAAAATACCTTCGAGGGAAATTCCAGTGTACTTCCTTTACGGTGTTCATTTGCTGAGATGATTGCGTTATTTCCATTATGAAATTTCACTTTCCTTCAATAGTCTCATGGACGCATGTACTTACAAACATACACTTACAGCCCCCTTCCCTACTGAATCAGTGATAGTAACCCCCCCCCTCCGTTTCTCGAGTAGAGAATGCGCACTAGTTGAACCTACAAGTGACCTTTTTATTTTTGTATTCCAGAATATCTTGTTACTGCACGAAACAGAGCTGCGTCGGTGAACAAGGTGGGTTTCTGTTCAAGGTTTGTGCTATTAAAAGTGCTGGTGCAGACATCTAGACAAACTTGTGGATTGGAGGAATCGAACTATAAATAATTTTCCTTCAAACAATGGCAAATTCAGACAACTTTGAAACCTCAATAAGGAAACTTTTATCTATCATCACACATTCCTGCATAAATGGCGGCCATTTTGATACTCCGTTGTTTGCCTTTAAGTTAGCCTCACAAGCGTGGTTCTGGAGGCAAATAGTCAAAGCAAAATGTTACCCTTAATGAGGCTAGTTAATGGAAGGAAGTCAGTTCGTTATAATTGATGCCGGGTGATCATTTGCGTTGTCTGGGCTCTGGGCTTCGCGAGTGAACTGAGATTTGTTGATCTCAAGATTCTAGTGCTTTTTCGTTGGGTACTCAGGTTTTCCTAGGCTCCATCTGCAAACTCGAAACGAACTAATTACAACGGGTTTTGTGCTGTGCTTGAAGGTCATGCCTGGACCGCGTAGCGGCTGCCATTGGCACTTGAGACGCAGTCGGTTCGACCACGTTGAGCTGTGCGATTGGGTTTAGGAAATGTAGCATACAAAGAAACTTGGGTAAAATTCAGTTTTGTTCTGGGGCGTACTTCATTATACATGTATCAGCATAAGTTAGGTTCTATATGATATAGAGGCCAGTTATATCGGGCAGTCAGGTTGCTGTAGCAAAATCGACATCAATATCTGGCTGTTGTGATGGACACTTGTTCATCAGTATAAAATAATATTTGTTACCGTAATTAAGTAAAACTTGTTTATCGTGTACGTTAAATATGAGAGTGAGAGAGGCGTGGTTGGCACTGTGGTAAGACTTCTGCCTTCCAGTCACGGAAGTTCCGGGCTGAAATCCCGGCTCAGCCGAGTGATGAACATTTGTGTGACCTTCTTTCCGCCAAAGTTGACTCAGCTTTCCATTTATCGAGGTCGGTAAAATGAGTACCAGCTTAGAACTGCTGGGGGCTAACCTGCGATGGATTAGTGTTCCGTCCAGGGGGAGTTTAATATCCCGTCCAGGGGGAGTCAATAACTCTCATCCGCTTAACACTACAAAAACAGGAGATTAACTCCAGCTCCAATGGGCCAGTAGGCTTGTAAAAGGATTTAGCTTAGCTTAGCTTAAATATGAGAGCAGAACGATATAAGTGTGCGAAGATTGTATGCAAAATTAAAAACGTTGCAGTAAAGAGATGGTAGTGCAACATCAAACAAGATCATGACATCTTTGTTAATTTACTTTTTATGGGTGTTTCTAGAGATCCAGTTCATTTGGATCAAGATCGCCGCCTATCGCCAAGCCATTAAAACTAGCATTTTCTCAGCTGGAAAGAGATGGTATTATTATTGAGAGCCGTGGAGTGGAGGACAAAAATACGTACGATATGGAGTTTTTCTCTCCAAATTTTATGCACTTGCACATGTGTATAGATAGTGGTTTTTAGGCATACCAATAAACAAACATGCGACACACGTACAAGGGAACACACGGACTTATGCATAGAATCTCGCAGAAGCATAGGTATTCTCGCACACAGAAGCGAGCCTAAAGAAATACGCGCGCGAATACCGTCAGCCAACGTAAAGGAATAAACACAAAAACATCTTCAAAACATGTGTAGGCAGTTAAAATATGCATATGGAATACGTAAAAAGACACGTATATGTTATTATATAACCGTAGAAAAAGGGGTAAGATATAACGTAAAAAGCACAATTACAGACGTCCCACAGGCACGTGCACAAACATAATCGCAGTTTCACTTACAGCTAAACGTATAGTTACGCAAACTTATACCGGTAGAGGCAAGTGTAAAACACAGATAGGGACAAATAGGTACTGTAACGTTCAAAGGTACACGCACAGTCGTCTCACTTGTTAACGCACGGAAACACGCAATGATACGGTTATACGTATCTGTTCTAGTATGCGCATATGAACACGCATACGCATCAGTAAAGACACGAGTGCACGACTAATACGGGTATACGTATACGAACACGGGTGGACACGGGCACACGCAGAAGCACGGGAAAGCGCCGACAGACAAGAGCATACACTTAAGTACGGGAGTTACGCATAAGCACTGGAGCTATGCATAAGTAAGTAGGGGAGTTACCATAAGTAGAGGAATAAGTTATGCATAAATAGGGAACTTACGCATAAGTACCGGAGTTACCCGAAAGTACGGGAATGCGCACAATAACACAAACGTACGCGAGCATATACGTAATAACAGCCCCCATACAAATAGGGAAGTACGTACAAAACACTTACACACACGGTCAGTACGGGAAAAACGCAAAGGAGGAACGCGCGTACGGGACGCGCATAGGAACACACGTTTAAAAACACGGAGGCATGCATATACGCGTACATACGTACAAGTACACGCACACTGTAACATGTCAGATACGGGCATGTGGTTTTAAATGAGATTAGATGAAAGATTTTCTATTCTGTGTTACAAGCTGCGGTCAATCCCTTCTGCATGGTAATTCACTAACTCGCGTTATTTTTTTATTGAACAGGAGAGATATTTCTGTATTTGTTAACTCTCCAGAACCTGGAATTTACAAAGTTTCTATTTATTATAAAGGTAAGTTTTCAAGTTTGTCGTTCAGTGCATGAAGATCTGACCGTACGAAATTGCATGTATGGCAAACACTAGCTCGCTAGCAAAAAAGGACAATAATAATGGATTTAGATATTTCGGGGTTCCGGCTCTTAGAATTGTTTTTAGTTGCAAAATGGAGTTGTAAGAGCCATCGTAATACAACTGTGTACTTCTTTGAAGTTCACAATTCATAAAAATTGCAATTGTGGAGAAAACGAAAGATCGAAAAACTGGGCGCGAAATACAGCTTGCCAGATCTCGATTTTTTGAGTTTTTGCACAGATTTAAAGTTCTGCTTCTGGCAGCCAATTTTGAATCTTTTTTGTTACTTAGAAAAAACGTTTATGTTGATCGAAAAAATTCATCAATATGTTTTAAGTTGCATCTATAGAAACAAGATGTTGAGAATATTTCACTTTCATTATTAGTAAGATATGCTGTACAACGATTGGAATGAAAATCTATCTGCAGAAGCTTTTTACTTGTGAAATAATAATCTCAGTGACTGAAAGGTGAACTACAGAGCTTGCTATTCGAGACGAGCAACTGCTCATGCTCACCATCGTTCGCGCGAAATATATCCGAGAAGAGCGATTAATCACTCAGCGGCTGCTCGCCAGAAATCGCCCGCTTCATTGACATTTTACAATATAATATAAATTACTTTTTTTATTCTTCTTTTAAGATTAATTTTTGTGTCGTTTACTTTTGTATTAACGGCGGCGTGGTAAGATCTCTGCCTTCCAACCACAAGGTCCCAAGTTCAAATCCCGGCCCTGCCGAGTGTTCAACATTTGTGTGACCTTCCGCCAAAGTTGACTCAGCTTTCTATCCTTATGGGGTCGGTAAAATGAGTACCAGCTTATGCTGGGGGCTAATCTGCGACGGATTAGTGCATCTCCCGTCCAGGGGGACTCGATGACTCTCATCCACTTAACACCATAGAAACCGAAGATAAGCGCCGGCTCCAATGGGCCACTTGTTCTCGTAAAAGGATTTAGTTTTTAGTTTTACTTTTGTATTAAGAATGTGATAATGGAATATAACAGAGAAACTTTGGGATGTGCGGTAATGTCTTTTCTGGTGTTTTTTTAACTGCTTACTCAATGGGAAAAATTGCTCACCTTAAATAGTGTCACTCACCAAAGAGTTTCAAATGGCAAAGCCTGGAACTTTTCCTTCTCAACTCAGTGGCGAGTGTACAGGCACAAAGTTATAAGCTTCTAAGTAAAATTTTGCTAAAAACGGTTTTTTTGTCGCCAGGCCATACTGCCAAAGTATACGAAACAGAATTACACTTGGAAGAACTTCTTGAGCTTCAGCACCTTCGAGATCCGGTGAGATGTTGGTACTAAAATTTAGTTTGGGTGGGTTGGGAAGGGAAATTTTGGTACAAAAATCTAGTTTGGGTGGGGTGGGAATGGAAATTTAAGATTTCTTTGATGCACCGGTTTGGGAAGATCTTGTTAGATCTTTTTAGCTGGAAGATGGAGTGTCATGGTTTACCTGACAGGAGGTAGAGGAGAAATATGTCGAGGAATTGGGGTGCGTTGGGGAAAGAGTGTCAGAGATTACTTGATAAGTGGGGCATGGAAGATCCCGTGAGGTGTTGTTATTGAAATCTAGTTGGGGCCGGGGTGGGGTAGGGAGAGAATGTCAGAGACTGCTTAATAAGTGGGTCATGGAGAAATTCAGTGAGGGGTTGGTATTGAAATCTAGTTGGGCGTAGGAAGTTATTTAGAACTTTATTTTGCTATTAGTATCTCTGACAAGATTGGCCCATTAGATTTAGGTATTTTGACATAATTACCAATACATTTACTCCTTGGTTTCTTTTGCTGTGAAGTGTCTACTGCAAATGACCTGCACTAGATTTTTTTGTTCCCCCAAAAACGCAATCAGTTCATCCGTGTTTATGAAAGGATTCGACGGAAGTCAAATATCTGTGAATAGATTAACAACATTGTATCTTTTGTCTATAAAACATAATTGACTGTTTTTGGTTTAGGTTGTGTATTGCGCTTAAATATAAACATCAAATTCTGTTTATTATGAATATCGTTAGACTTCAGTATTCTGAAATAATCTAGAAAGAACGTTTATTCGTGCAATATGAGTCTTTATATTTGCACTTTTATCTTAAAATAGATTGCATTTCATTGATCTTGTAAGAACAAAACACCAGACATGTTTTAAGACAATCAAGTGCAATGCTATGCATAACTTGGACAATACGAATTCAAATATAAATTAAGTTGGCCTAAATGTTTTGCGATGGTTGGGTGTTTTGTCCGTTCTTCTGTTATGGTTAAATAAAGCTCTTCAGCAGTCGCTCGTGTGGAAACGATAAACACTCGTATTGCATTCTATTGCAGTCCCTCACTGTATCTTGAACTCTTTGAATTATTTTTTACGTGCGAACGATTTTAGTTCGAGTGCTTTTTTCTCACTGTTTTTGTTCAAATTTCGTTTCATTGCTTTCAAGTTTCCACGTGACCGCAAGGAAATATGAAAAAGCTTTTTTCGCCTAGTAATTGTGATGACCTTGTTATTGTGTTTGTGTGTGTTTTTTTTTTAAAAAAGCTTTTTTTCAATGTAAAACTCTGCTCTTTATCATTGCTTTTGGGCAGCCGGACGTTAGTAAATTGGCCTTTTATGAATTCTGTTCCTTTAGGCGATTAGCCCGGCACTTTGAGTTAGCAGAGATGGCCCCTTATAACTTTGTAATGACGAAAATCTGTCATTATGCTTTTAATCTTTTATAGCGGTTTCAAATAGATTGTCTTCCATTGTCCTAAGCGGACGTACTTTCTGTGAACTGAAAGGAAGGCCCATTCATCGCCATTCAGTCAAAATAAAGAAAGTTTAGGGGTGCATTGTTGAGCCGAGCTCTTTAAGTGTATCATTGTTAAGACGTAAACATAGGAGGTCGAGCTTGAATACGATATTGAGATTCGAGGTTGTTCATTAGCGGCGTATTTTGTTTCTTTATCGTATTTGGTTATGACAGCCTTTCAAGGTTGAACCACGAAGAGACGCAGCTCATACAGAGCGCGATAAAGCACTCGCTGTGGTACAATATTGTCTACGTTCGGCGAAAAAGTGCATTGATACAATTGCTGGAGACGTAGAATTCTGCTTCTGTTTGGTTAGTAACTCGTTGGCGTTCACAGAGTCCATATCCTCTCCAAATGACGTACGTAAGTTTTTGCGCATGTATTAATGTCATCCATAGTTCTACGTTTGTTGTCGGCAAATGACACATGTTTTCTGACGAAGATACAACCGAAATATTTTGTAATACGTAAAATTCAGTTGTGTGTGTTTGATCGCATCATAGATTAAAACGCAAAGCACAATATTTCTCTGGGGGCGTTCATTTCCTCGAACCTTGGGTAAAAAATATCAACTTTCTCGAAAGCTTAAGTGCATAATTGCGTCAAAGACTTTATTAGAAACAAAACCGAAAAGCTACATTCGAAAACAGAATCTGTTTTTAAAACCTTAAAATTTAGGAAGAATAGCAAATTTGTTCCATTAATAAGTTTTAATGAATTTTAAAGTTAGGTTTTATTGTCATCTATAACTTTGAATCAATTTGTCGTGAGTTGGTCTGATTTAAAGCGAACTTTTCGGTGTAGATGTAGTATTACCGAGATCTATGACTGCCCTTAAAGAAGTATGATATTTTTTCCTGTGTTTATTTTTATCAGCTACTGTTCCGCTGTTCAAATAAAACTTGGGTAGAAATACGTCACAACGAAAAATTTTGCCGAGTACTAACGTAAATCGATGGATGTCAACATTTCCGCGGACTGTTTGGGGGAGTAACCCGCCACCTTCGTAGGATTATGTAATATTTTTAAGTGAAAGTTACCAAACTTTAAAATTCGCTACTTCTTGTTTTGTTGGATTTTCTCTTCAAAACAAGAAAAATGGATAGCCATTTATAGAGTTTCAACCACTGGTTAAAAAGTTGAGACAAACTGGTTTTAGCACGATAAAATAAAAGTGACACGACGTCTTTACCGTTTGGCTGAGATCCAGTAGCGGCGACTTGAATGCACGTGTCGGTCTAAAGATAGAAACAAAAATTTTAGAGCAGGAATTTACTTTTTAACTATCGGAAAACGATAATGTTATTAAAAGTCAGAAGTTCTAGTAACTTAATCCGAAAGAAGTGAAAATTCAGACAAATTTCCTCGGCTTTCACCGGTTTTAACTTTGCTCGGTTGTTGCATTATTGCGAAAAGCGTCAACTCTCCTATTCCTTGTATTTACAGTTTGACAGGAAGCAAGTAAGTCGCTCGATTGAGTTTTTTATTTGATGATAAAAAGCAAGCAGTTGCAAGAATAAGAGATTTAAAATACATACATAAATCGAAAATTTTTCGGCTAAACTGTCATATTTTCATTTTAGTTAATGTATACTGAACTGAATGGAACTTTTAAAATTTTAATTTGTACCGTCATATTACACTTTATGAGAAGCACTATCATTTTAATTTACGAGCTCGTGTTTGGTCTTTGATGACGTATCATTTTGCCTTCACGTCCTGGGGCGAATACTTTCACCAAAGCAAATAAGTTATAAACAAAAGTATCGTTTCAGTCCTCAGAAGAATCGAATTTCCAATCTTATAATTAAACGAAAAGTGTAGCTCTTGAAATTTAACGAAGCGAAGTTAGCTTGAACTTTTCTTTCGTTAAATGCGATGAACTTTGAATCAAAATGATTTTCATAAAATTTTGTAATAAATTTGCTGATTAATCAAACGACTCAAATTGAGATTACAGTAATGATATTTGACATAGAGTTTAATATCGGGATTTGTCGTTTAATTTAACGGGAATTTATTTCTTGCGGGAAGGTACGTTAATGACGGGACTTTTCATTGTGTGCGATTTGTTGAAGTTTGTTTTACTGCGAGTTAATTGATAGCGGTCCGCGCAGTGTTTTCAACATTTCCGTATGTAATTTCCTTCCTCAAAGTTTCGTTTCTGACAACTATATAAGCACTCAGTGCTTGAATTTATCTGCTGTAAATAGGTATTGCTAGAGTATGTTGATGAAAATTGTAAAAAACATGGGTATACTTCAAGTACAAGGATTAAAATTAACTCACAGCTGCTGGAATAGACTCGTCAATTGTGCCGCGTATTTGAATTAAATGGTAATGACATTTTCTTATTTGCAGACTCGAAGCGGCCCCTTTAAAGAAAAATTTTTCGAATCAAGTTGAAGCCAATAATTTTAAACAAATATTTTTTGTTGTAGCTTATCATCTTGCGAGTTGTTTTTTTTTACAGATACCAAATTTTATTTAATTCATCTTGTTCGAAACCCGCTCCTTTTTTTTCTGGCAGTTTTGGTACATTCAGTTAGTCGACAGTTCGCAGCTGTATGAATGAAATTGTGACCTCTTTTTATATTCTGAGTATTGCTGACTAAAATCTTATTTATTTTTGTTATTTTTCGGAAGAGAATTCGTATTTCTTTGTCTAGTTAGCCGTCCATTCAGTATCTAATAACTTTATGGAACTTTAAATGGTAAAAACAATGCAGATCCCGTTCTGAGATGAGCGAACGCTGGCAGGTGCGCGTTGTTCACGCTTTTTGTCAAATCTTACAAAATAATTACTCGTGTTTGAAAAGATATCTGCCAAAGAACCTTAGAGATTTTTCATCTCATTTTGTTTTCATTTGAAATACGAATTCTAAAGTTTTGAGAAATGGTAATTTATGAATCTGAAATAAGATTTTCAATATTATTTAAGTGGCAATTCATTTGCAGTCTTGAAAGTTTGATACTTCAGCTAAACAAATGAGCGGTTAAATTTGTGAGATGCAGCATTTTGGTGATATTTTATTGAACTAGTAAACACAGAATCAAAGATTTACGTTTTATGTAAATTAGTTTTGATTTTTTTGTAGAAAGCAATTTTGATTATTTAATTTCTTGGGACAGCGAAGGGTTTTGCGAAGTTTACAAGATGTATGCAAGCTTTGTTTCGTCTTCTAAGTATAATCACACAAACGAGGTTGCTAGGCCAGGCAAAATCTGTTGTTTTTTGAAAAGAAAGTTTGAGTCAACAGCGAAAAAGACAACTTTCTCTTCGAATTATTCTTTAAACTTGTTAGCTGTAGTTTTGTTTTTATCTTCGTAAATCGGGGACATGCCCAAATATATTAAAATAAATTTTGATGCGTTTGTACTATAAAGGCCAACATTTTGGAACTTCCTATAACTTCGAACCGCTCTTCAAAACATATACCAGCATTACAAATTGAACATAAAGTGAAGAAACTTTAACAGTTCGAAAATAAAGGCAAAAAGCTAAACTAAACGAAATGTAACTTGTTGCTGAATCTTTATTGAGGTTTATCTATTTCATTTTGAGACGGAAATATTTATTTATTTTTTAGTTTTCGTTCTTACGATGTAGCTTTGAAGTTTTGTACATTGTGTAAGATGTTGCATTTTACGTTTTTCATGCAAATTTGGCGATAAGATTTTAAGTTATCAATCATTGGTAATATCCTTCGTTGAATAGCAGTCAGTCCTGAAAGAGAAACGTCCGACTGGAGCTTAATGTGAAACTTCAGTGGTGCTTCATATTATGCCAAAGCGAAATTTTACGTGAGTCTTGGATTTTGGATGCAAAAGTCAGAACACAGAAGGCAGAAAAGAAACGTGGTCAGCCACTTTTAAATCGTTATCTATTTTTAATAAAGTAGAATCAAAACTGACTCTGGTTATTTGTGAATAAAAATTATGAACAGTTAATAGTGTTCGTGAGTTGGATTGCTGTTGTTTAACTGTTCAAGTACTTTTTTCGCCAAGATGAAAGCTTTCCCATTGTCTGTACTTTTTAAATACCATCTTGTACTGTAAATGCTGAAACATTCTCGTGGATATAAAGAGAACAAATTGATTTTTAATTTTTGCGTTTTGAGCCAAACCTGTAATTAGTGGGATTTTGCCTATTCGTTCGATATCTGATTTGATGAGGCTGAAATTTGTGTCGTTTCGTTTTAGGAAAAACTTGGCAAGTATTTTTAGTCTTCGAAATTTGCTTTGTTGCATTCAATGTGATCAGACGGTACGAAGAAATGCAAAGTGTTAACTTTCGAACTAAGTTAGCAGGCATGCACCCTTTCATTTAAGGTGTTGAGTTGCAAATATTATGTTGAGTTATTTTCTCAGTTGAAACTGAATTAAAAAATCTTCGTTTTTTGTAGAATGCACATTTTGCTAACGAAACAAATCGTGGTTTCCTGTGTTGGATAAAGAACTTTTTTTTGAAAATTAAAGAAGTCGAAGTTTAAGCACACGTAATTAAGTATGCAAAGCTTCAATAAAAGAAGATGGGTCATTTTGAAGACAACTAGTGAAACTTTATTTATTGAATTTAAACAACTTTTATCAGTTTATCAGATCCAAAAAAGGGTTGTTAAATTTTCTGACAAACTTCTCTTTGTAGTTTAAAATGACTTTGCAGCAGGTGAGAGAAGAGAAGCTCAGAAACTGAAATTTCGTAAGACATTACGTTAACTTTTTGATTTTCGTAATTTAAACGCATAGTCTTTGCCAAAAAATTTTTTTTCTGGAAATGTGCGAGATTCAGTGGTTGGCGAGTCCACTACTCCAACCACCTGAATTGACTCGAGCGAAAATTCTCAAGTTGTTATGAAGTGTTGATTTTCAGTCTCACGTTTTAATCAAGAAACTGACCCATTTACAAATGACAAATTATTCCATCATATTCTTCAGTCAAATTTGAATGAGATAAAGTAAATTCATCTAAAGACTTAAGTTAACATTTAGAGGATTTTCAACACCAGTACCGTTTTCAATCACAGTTGAAAGGACAGACTCATTATTCGTGTGTTTGCTTATAATAGTTTTGACAATAGCTTGCTTTTGGTTTAATCTCTTATTTTTTTATTTTTAGCGATTGTTTGTCACAAGAACGAAGTTAATCTTTTTCTAATACCTTTCGTTTTTAAATTTTGTACTCACACGTGGAAAATTTGTGTTTAAAATGATTGTATTTTCTTTTTTATCTTCCGTACTGTTAGATCGAAGTGAGCACGTGTAAGTGTGCTATAATGAAGCCAAATTTCGCTTTGAACTCTCTTCAAGCTATTCTTTTTCATAATCGAAAAGACCCTTCATTAACTGGCTGTAAGGTTTTTACACTGCACAAATTGGTTCAAAAAATAAGGTTTTGTAAGGTGTTGTTTGCAGATGGGTATAGATATCGTCAAGGCACATAGTGTCTTGTAAACTGCATCATTGATAAAATGAAAATGTGAGTTCGTTGATTTGATCTCATAAAGGAAATGTCAGTGATTCTGGAAAAGTAACTATTTTTTTGTGCTGTTACTATTTAGTTGACATCAGTTTAATTATACTGAATGTTATATATATATCGATAAGAGAATCAGATATTATTTTACAAGGTTGTTTTTATCTTTGAAGTATTTGTTTGCTGTTAATTGAAAGAAAGTTCGCGTTGTTCGACCATTTTAGTCAGTAATTTTCATCTGAATATTTTGAGGGCAGTTGAGGTTATTTCTGTGTTTTGTTTGCAAAGCTCACTTGCCAGGACAAAATAAACTACAATGCATTTTCTTTTATCTGGCTGTTTAATCTTTATCTCTCAGCGCCGCGGACACAATACAGTTACATAAGTTTTATTTTTCGTAGATTTGCTTTTTTGTTGTACTATATACTATTTTAGTAAACAGATACAATTTACACAAGTGGCTTTGCTTTGAGATTGTTGTTTTTGTTGTTTTGAAAGGGTTTTATCCAAAATGATGCGATCAAACATCAATATTCCAGTAATCATGCAGTTTGTTTTATAATTTGAACCATTCAAAAAAAGTTACTTTCGGTGAAATGAACACTACCCCATAATGAAGCTACATCAGTTTTGATAGAAAACCAGCTTAAAATATCTGCATCATAGAAACGTGTACAAGTTACCAAATAGTGGTTTTAAGTAGAGATCTATCTGTAAAATTAACATTTCGGTTTTGTAATGGCATCAATACACTTGAAATACTTATTAGGAGGATTAAAATTTAACCTTAGAAATTTGAGAGTCATCCGTTACCTATTTTGCGACTTTCTTGCAAGGATAAGATTTGAAACGAATCAGGGATATTATAATTAGTACTGTAGAGTTTCAAATTAATCGTCTAATCGCAAAGAGCTCTTTCAACAGAATTTATTTCGTTTGTTCCATTGGTTTATCGAGCGTGAATGATCGCTGATTTTATAATTGAACTCAGGATAGCTTTGATATTTTAAACTAGGGTCGATGATGCTTTAGTTTACCAGTGTTAATAATTCACTGTTTTGTTTTTATCTTGAGTAACTTCAAAAATTTATATTTCTGTCCTATACTGCCTGAGCTTACTAATTATATTGTACTTAACATTTAATGAGCAGTTGGATTTTTTTTTGTTTTGATCATTGAGTCTGTGCTAAAAGTTTTTGAAGATAAGGTGACACAGCTGCTTGACGTCTGTGACAAGGAAAAAATTCTTCGCAAGTTATGTTTCCCAATTCTTCAAGTTTATCAGGCGATCAGTAAAGGCCTTTTCTAAGATTAAAATGTTTTCGTACATCCCAGATATACTTTTTTGGCTTTAGTTTAAAAAGGGAAAATGTCGAATATTTTAATAGAAAATGTATTTCCATTCCAAACTAGTTTTAATTAATTTTAATATTTGGGATTTTGGCCTCTTCAACTAGACTGAAACTTTTCGAACATCATTCATTTATCTAAGCGTTTCATTTTTTTTAAAGTGATTTTTTTTTGTTTTAGTCACAACTGGGAAATGTAAGCCGTTTCGTCGCCGTTATTAGTATTTCGTTAATGACAATTTCTGACTATACCACCCATTGAAAAACTGATGGAAAATCTGAAAGGGTAACGTATTTATCATTCAAAGCCGGAGAAACCGCTCGTTTTTTTCTGCTCTCCTGATTTGAATCTCACATATACTGACATCTTTTTTTTAAATGGAATTTTTTTTATGTTAGTTACGTAGTTAAAATTAAACTTTTAATTATGCTTCATATTTCTAAAAACTCGTTTATCTTGTGCGGCTAAGATGTGTAACAGATTGTTGTAAATTTTTTCCGAGGTTGACCTTGCGGAGTTGTATGTTTTGGAAAGATGAATATTCCCGAGGCAAGTCAGTGAAACTGTATGAAAAAAGATTCAGTTTACATTTGTCGGCGTTGTCTTTCATTTTAGCCCGTCTGTTTACTCAGCCTTCAAGAAGAATATTTAAAATCTGACTAAATACACGCAATTCGGTTGTTTCCAACACGAAGTTTAAATATTCCTATCGTATGTTTAGATGTAAGTTTGCTAGGATCTGACATGTTCGAATGGCGCATGTAATCAAAATTTTACACTTCCCATCTGGTTACGTTTTCACCTGCCCTCAAGATACAAACTTTCTCGTAAATTAATGGCCTTTGCTGTTAAGATACTGCATTTATCACAATGAACAAATCAAGTTTATTTCATTTTGAATATATTTGAATGTGAACTCGTGTTGGCGTGTTGAATAAATTCTGAATTTGCACTTCTTAGTTTCAATTCAGTCCGAGGACAACCAGTCTGGAAATTCGCTGCAGTCGCCTTTTCATGCCAAGCTAATTTAGAAAACCTGTGAAGGAAGACAACGCTCAAAATTAGCATTTCCATAGCATTTTCGAAGAAGGAATTAATATGCTTTCTTGTTGAACCTAATTAGATATACATGCTTTTTCGCTGAAATGCGTTTCGAATTTCCGTTTTGCTAACACCGGTGAACAGTTACTTAGCTTGAAAGGCGGTATTATTTTCACACTTTTCCTCAAATTAGCGCATCGGATTTGTGTACCAATCGGTTAATCGAAGAAAAAAAAACATTCAGTGATGTACCTTCCATTACAACGCTTGTATCATTTCTCCGTTAATGTGTTGAACTTTAGCAGGAAGTTCCATCAAATTAGCGGCTTTCACTCTAGTCCAAGCAAAACCTCTTCTTTTGTTGTGTTTTCGCTGTTGTCGCCCAAAAGATTTTCTTCAATGCCTTTTGCCCGCCCCGAAATTTACTTATCTGTAGTTTGTTTGCGAAGTCGTTGTACACCTTGGTGTTGTGTTAGATGAGTTTTCAAGTCACATAAAGCCGTTATAGTTTTGCCCTTGTAACAAGCTCAATTGAGAAATTCGAAAATAAAAAGAAAGCTGTTTCGTAAACGATAAATGACAATGTAAGCCTCGCCTTAATTGTTAGCTTTTATTTTGTCTATGCTTGATGCATTGCTTGGATGATTTGATTTGAATGGGGCCACAGACAGCTTTGAAAATGTTCTTAGCCGATCAATGCTTCTACAAACCAAACGCGTCAATCTTTTGGTTTAGATTCAAAAGATGTTTATATTTAAGTGTAATGGAAAGTGTTTGACTATCATTGACTACAGACCGACCTTTTCAAGAGCGAATTATAAAGCAGTTATTTTCTGTGTTGAAACTTTAAGTTATTTGTGGGTTTGAATATGTCAGACCACATAATACGTACTGTCGCTAAGGATTACAAGACTGTGTTTAAGCAAGCCAAATGACTTTAAACTAGGAACAGACTCAAGACTGTTTTTTTTAGGCGGAACATTTTTTAATTTTGTTGCTATTTCTTATTCTTATCGATCATATTCTTCGAACAGAATAAAAGCAAGCTTCACTTATTTTGATTTGAAGCCATGTCCTAACTGAATGCAGGATATTCGATCCGAAATATGTACAGCAATATATATATGTATATATATATTGTACGTTATCCTAGGTAAATCCTTTCGGTGCAAACGAACATAGAGTAACTGTTCTCATTATTAATTAATTTGCGTAGCAGTTTTGGTGGGCGGGAGGAGAGTGAATCTAATTTACAGCTTGTGATGACAGAGGCGTACAGCGGCAATGATTGGTATCTTTTCTGAGCATTATTTATATCGTGGCGGGGGGTAGACCATCTTAGGTGGTCTTAGATCTGTCAGTTGACAATTTAGTAATGAAGTGCTAAACTTTTCACGCTGGCCAGTTTCCTCTTTATTACAAATTCGCGGGAAATTTGCTGATTTCCGCTGAAATTTTGTAAATAACAAAGATGTGGGACAACCTTTCTTTTATCTTCAACCCAGCGCGAGATGGGCGACAGAAAATCGTCTTGTTTAATTCATGCTAGAAATTAATAAAAAGTTATTCCTTATTCCTTTTCGGTTCTAACCGCTGAGGGCCAAAACTCTGTCAACTGCAAAACTATTTGTGGAATCGAAATTTTATTTCGGCGCTGCAGTTTTAATTTGCAAAGTTGGCTCTCATTTGGCAAAAGGTTGATGAATAGTTTACACAGTAAAAATGTTAATTGAGATCGTTCTTGCAGCCGCACGTGTGAGTTGTTTTTATGACCGCGTGTAATATATGCGCATCAGTGGGCAATTTTTTTATAAACACAAAACTTATGGTGTCTCTCAATTCTCTTTGTAGGTCCTGTATCTGGATGACTTCGTTGTCCTCGACGTAAGGCGAACACTGCTGTTGTTACATAAACATTTCTCGGCGGCGTGAGTTTGTTTGCCGACCAACCGCTGCCATATTCCGTGAGATGAAAGATGTTTTTTTATTAAATTCGTGGGAATTAAAAATTCTCGCAGTTGTCAAGTAACGAACTGACCGAAATTAGTTTAAGGAGTACTCAGCAAACTAGATGGCACTCTTTTAACGAGGATCTTAATTTAACTTAAGTTCCGCAATGAAGTCCGAAGTTTGTTCAGTCTTGACAGACAATTAATATATAGTGATTTCCTAACTTGCTTTTTCATCGCGGAACCCTTTTTTCAATCGTCGTTCGCGTTTATTTTTGTATTCGTACACAAGGGAGTTTATGTTTTGTTTAGGTTGATATTAGCATATGATATTAACACCTTTCTGGTCTCAAAATTCTTTCTGTTGCTAGCGAAAAACAGAGTCTTACTGGCGTTGTGGGTGGTTTTCCTGACAACTTTGGTGTTACTAGCGGTTTGTTCCCAATGTTGTGTGAAATTCTGCTCTGAAAATATTATTTGTCCGACTTTGAAGTTTACAAACAGAGAGATGTAAAGACAGTTTCAAAACCTCAGCATTGCAATTTATGTCCAAACTTTGATAAAGTTTACTTAGACTGCGTTGGCTAAACAACACGGTAGAAATTAATTTTTCAAGTAAATGTAGATATCTGCGGTTTTGCTTACTGGAGGCAGGATTAAGACCGTTATGGTCTTTTTGTAATTCATAAACAGTTCATTGGATCGAGTTTTCAGTCGAAAAATTGTGCTAGCGTCGACTTCAAAAAACTTCTAATTATTTTGGCGCGCTTGTTGTTAATTAGCACATCTTGACCGTGCGACCAATCGGCGCTTAAATGTGGCTAATTAGCTCTCTGGTTGCCACGGAAACAGATTAATGACAATACAGAATGATGAGGTTCGTTACAGTCAGGTGACTTTCCACGTGCATCCAACGTCAATTCTGCCGCCAGCGTGCAAACACCTGCGCGAGCGAGCCAATTTTCATCAGTACCTGGGTGACAGGTCATTTCCTTGGGCTCTGGTGATTAAGGATTAATTGAAACAGCTGACTACACCAAAGCTAGATTTGATTTGCCGAATGGTTGATAAGATCTCGGAATCAAAACGGCCGAACCCGCCCCTTTTCATAACTTCGCCAACCAGCTGTCATCTCCACTCGTCACTGTCAATCATGTGTCACAAGTAACGCACCTAAAGGCCTATCCATCAGAGCTGTCAGCAAGTGGCCGCTGATTGGTTAGCGTAACTCGGTTCGCGGGCTATCGATCAATAACACATGGAATCGAGTTGGTGAGAGTCAAAAATAACGTGTGGTCTTAAGGTCAGCAAGAATAAGAATTAACGGCACGGCGCTACGCTAGTTCCACACATTTACTTTACATCTTGCACTCGGAGGTAAACCGATTTTAGGAAGAATTTTTTTTGGTTGCTTTAAGTAATGTCTACTCCAACAGCTATCTCTCCTTCGCCGAATACGGCAGCTAACAACAACAATGTCAGCGATAAATGCTGTGATCGAGTTAAGCGACCTATGAATGCTTTCATGGTGTGGAGTCGTGAGAGGAGAAGAAAGATGGCCCAGGAGAATCCGAAAATGCATAACTCCGAGATTAGTAAAAGATTAGGGCTGGAATGGAAAGAGCTTTCTGACGCGGAGAAAATGCCGTATGTTTCTGAAGCGAAGCGTCTTCGAGCAGTGCACATGAAAGAACACCCAGACTACAAGTATAGGCCACGAAGGAAAAGCAAAACGTTGCTTAAAAAAGATAACAAGTATGCCTTGTCGATGCTAAGTGGACAAGCTCCTCCAGTACAGAGGGCTGTTGCACAAGGACCAGAACATTTTGCACAGTTAAATGGATATAGTTACAACCCGGCCTTGAGTTATGCTCCTGTGCCTGATCCTTATGGCCAAATGTACAACTCTGGTTCTCACCCGATATCGCCTCATACACCAAACCAACTGCAAGCCACGAATGGGATGGCACATCACAGTTACTCTACAATGGCGGGTGGGCAAATGTATGTGCCTTCATCGCAAGCGTCTATTTACACTATGAATGGCACTTCCATGAACTCTAGCATGTACTCGTCTCAGCCTAGTAATCAAATGATTTTGCCCAACATCAAACAAGAGCCAGGTATGAACGGAGGGCAACCACATCGCTCCCGAAATTGCACAGATCAACTTGGGGATATGATTAACACGTATCTACCCACAGATCAAGTTAATGGCGGACACGGCCCAGTACAAAGTGCCACTCCACACCACCAACCACAAGGACAGAACCGTTATGTTACAACCGCGCAACATTGGCAGGCTGATCCGAATCAAGCACCAAATTCGATGGCCGCTACTCATTCAGTACCGGTAGCTCCGGCGTCCATCAGTAATGTTTCTACTGTGAATGGTACAATGCCATTAACTCATATCCCCTAGCAAATTGGGTTCGCAGAGTTTCTAACATCACTCGTATCACCAGAACAGCACTGGAAAGAAACCAGATCCCGGTAAACATTAAATTATATTTTTACTGTTGAAGAAATTTCTATCAAACATGAACTAAAAGTCAAGTAAGTGAATTTTGACAGCTTTCGGAGCATAGAGCACTCGTTTACTCCGAAAAAAACTTTAATGATGTCTCGTCTAACAATTTATGAAGTGTGTATTCAAGACGACAAAGATCTATGCACTGCAACTGCTGTTGTATGATATCTCTGCTCTCACTTGAACATTGTTGAGATAAACACAATTTTGAACGAGGTACTTTTTTCTTCCAGTCCACGTAGCTCGATCGATGTTACCGAGCGTGAAAGAATTTTTTTGTAGCTCTCTCCCTCTTTCTCAATCGTACGTGAGTTGTTTAAGTTAATGAAAATCTTGCAGTGGAAATCTTTTGAGATTTGACAGTTTTCAATCTTAATGTTTGTAAGATTTTTTGTTGAGTTTCGCTGTAAAATTAAGCACGTTTGTATGAATTTCGGTGCAGTTGTGTGTACCGACTCAATATTAAGATAGCTTTGGTTATATTATAATGATACCTTGATGAGGAGCATAGACAGCTTGTATATAAAGTTCAGATCAAACTGGAAAGATAATGTCTTTATTTTCATTTTGAGGAACAAAAACGCATTAAACGTTTTGAAAATCCTCGAGCATAGCTGGTAAAATAAATTCATCCCCGGTGGGTGTTGAAACTTTTCAAGTTTGGTTGACATAATCGCTGTACTAGTCTTTCATCACAATTTTTGACGCAGAAGTTACGCGCTCCAAATTCAAATACCGCACCAAAATTACTCAAATATTTTTTATTTGATGTATAGCTCATGAAAGGAAAACAAAAGGCAACAATTTCTCGCTCAAAGGGTATTTGAATACAAGTATACACATTGAGGAGGGAACGACTTCTTATGAATAAGAATGCTTTTCTATTGAGGCGTTGAGAACTATGCGTTCGACTTGTCTATGCTGTGGTGGCGTCAATTGATGTGATGACAGGTCGATTTGTCCTCTCATTGGACAGACATTTTTCGCTCGATTGCAGCTGCCTTATCATTTTGCAGTAATAATCATTAAGCCTTATTAGGCCTGTAATTCTGAGAATGCACAACGAGTTCATTAGCCGGTAAAAAGTAATGAGAACATCGGGAGTTGTTACCTGCAAAGATAAACACGACCTCAATCAAAGTTAGCTGAAGAAAAATCCAGATCAGTAGATCGTGGCTGATTTAATACTTTATCAATACTGCGGCGAAAAACGTTTCAATTTTCTTGCTTAACTCGAGTTGTCATGACTACAAGAACGTAACAACGAATAAAAGCGTAAAATTAGAATGAAAACATAGTTCTTGTTGCGTGTGCTAGTAACAAGACTTTACAAAACTCGCCCGAACTATGTATCTTGGTTGAGGAAATAATTCTTAAGGAAGTGAACAAGGTGGTTAAAATATCTTAATCATTTCCCAGTGTTTTGATGCCTGTTGACAGGTTCCTTGCTGCAATTAACACATGTTTATTATATTGCGGCAGCATATATAAAAAACCTTTGACAAAAATTAGATTGGCGACTATTCATTTCCTCTGCGCTTTGCGAGGCAGCATTAACTTCAACGAGCGGTCCGACTACAGAGTTTGCCGATGTTTGAAGGAAATTTTCAAATTTTCGTAAAGCAAATAACAGCTGGTGCAAGGCTAATATCTGTGAGTGAAGAAGTCGAGTTGCCTATGCTGCGGGTCGCTTGATTTGTTGTCAGAGCGGGCAGCAATTATACCGTGCCCTCAAATAAACTCATAATTTACTTTTGATATGTATCAATTCATTTAAGCTGCGAGAGTTGTGAGGGGAGTGTAAAAATAGTCGCCCAAATTTGCTTTAGGTGTATCAAATAAAGACCGGTAGCTCAGTCGATATTCAGTTTATATTGCACTTGTGTAAAATGCAAAATAAGCGCGCTTATGAATATTCTAACACTTGATAATGTCAAAGAAACTCCTGTTAACTTTTGTTTATATAGCCACCAACTTAAAATGACACTGAACACAGATTTTGCTGAATTAAATTTGAAAAAGAAAAAAGGATCGCGGTTGTTCGTCTAGCCGAGCGTTATAAAGTGCGTCGTTTTGATGTGCATGTTTGGCGCACCAGCTGAACCTCGCAAAGGAGACAAGAAGTCCTTTGTTGTGCCGTAGGAAAGCGTGGCCGGCTTTGATCAATTCAGGAATTCACTGAACGTTTTCTGAGGGAACCTTTCAGTGAATTTTGATACGAAAACACATCACCAACACTGTTTACCAAACAAAGTTTGTCATCTATCGTGGCATTGCTAACATTTTACAAATGAGGTCTTGACAAATAGCCATTATTTACCTCGCGAGAACAAAGCCAACATGCAAATTTTTTTGTGGCGGAAAGTTGAACAGAATTTCGAGCAAATAAACCCTCGTCACTGCGATTTTTTAATTTCTGATAAAGGGCATCTCAAGTTACTTGAAATGTTCCACTACTAATTTAAGCCTTCATTTGGCAGACATCAATAAACATATACAAATTAGTTGAATGGAGTGTTGGCACCGAACAAAGGGGACTTAACCTTTGGCTATGGAATTATAGTTAGCCATTATCAGTAATATGGTTTTGATGAAATTATTCACATGAAAGCTCTATTCTCTATCTGCTTTAACTGTAAATGTCTAGTTGTGATTCAATTAGGCGAAACGATCCAAGGCCATAATTCATCAGGCGTAAGATTTTTTTAGCAGCCAAACACTTGTCTTTGATTTGGCAGTTAACCCAGCGAATCATTTCGCTCTTAACGCATCAAGACCCTAGTCAAATCTTTTGTTTGGTTGTGTATGAAACCCCATTAGATTTCTATAGGAAGGAAACTTGAATAGATAAAACTTTTATCATTGCAGAAATTTGTGTTTACATTGGGTAATGCCCCGCGTAAATAACTAAGTCTATGAACAGAAAAACCAGTTGATTCAATGTATAGGAGGTCGGTTCTGAGTTCGCGGCATTTTGAAAGCAAAGACCGAAAGAGGAAGGAGCCCGCCAAACCCATAGGAACCCCTTCGTGGCGGAAAATTTTTTAAGGAACCGTGCCTCTTGACACGAGTAAAGCGGAGTTTGCGGGAAGAAATTTTAGTTTGCGGTCGGAAACGAAAAAACTGTGAAACAAGTCAGGTATCGTAAAGCAACCGGTTGATAAATGGTCGGGAGTTTATTTCATGTTAGCCTTTGCAAGGGTTTTTCTTTTCTTTTTGACCAAAGCAGGGAATGTTGTAGCTCATCAGTACGAGATGTAAGTACGGAAATGTTTTTTTTGGGGCCATGTTGCAACGGAAGAAGGCGTGATGCCAGATAGATGTGTAAAGAGTTCACGTGGCGATAAAATCAGATCGATGGAGGCGTGAGACGAAAAACTAATTAATTTCTCTGCGGTAGGCCTCCGTTTGAACCGAGTCGTCTTCCCTGCAAGTATAAACACCAAGGGTTTTGCTAGCCTGAAAACACGCAAACTTTATTCCTAAAACGAGCGAAATACAAGGGAGAAAGTTCGATCTGTTTTAGCTATCACTCGCTAATTGAAAACGTGTACATAAAATGCTTTTGTTGAAGAATGGAATCTCATCTCACGGTTTTATATTTTATTTTTAGTGTTAAAATGTTGATTAATGCAAACAGTCTGCAAAGAACACCATACAAGTATATTTAACGCTTCTTATTTGAATTTATCGACAGTCGAATCTAGGGAAATGATTTTGTTACAGTTTAATCGGCATTATTTATGGGAACTAATTTTGCTGTCTTATTTTGGTTTAGGAACTAAGTGGGTTAGCCTTTATGATAATCACACTCCAACTTGGACTCGACGGCTTCAAAGCTTTTTCATAACAATTTAGCTTTTCTAATTTATACATAAAGGAAATGGTATTTGGAAACTACAAAATAAGTGATTGAAGATTATAATTTTCCCTCCCAACTAAATTGAGGTTTGGAAATAAAGACAAAAATAAAATTAAAGCAGACAGGACTCTTCTCTGCTGGTTGTAAATGAAAGATAAACAAAATTTCCTCGCGAAAGCACTCGAACAAGTTTCGTCATTCAATTGCCTTTTTTTATCGTTTTCAAAACATATACAATGTTATTTCTGTATCGCCAGTGTTGGAAACTGAACATAGCAAAACTAATTTTGCTTTTTGAGAAGCATTGGTTTTAATTTGCTTAGAGTAAAATCAATGTGCTACCAGACATCTTCGAAGACATGTTTGCAGGTATATATTTTCCAGCTACACTCTTGTTTCCATTGCTTTTTTTAAAATTCGTTTAACGGGCACATTAAAAAGCGAAAGTTCTGCCAACTTTTATTGAAATTTGAATAGCTGTTACGTGACCAAAACCCGACAATCTCGTTGAAGCTTACAACGTTGAGAAACAGATTCATTAATAGTATATTACTTAACAAAACGTGCTTGATTATTTATGTCTGGTGCTCAAAAATTGGTGTTAGGGGTTTTTAAAGGTGAAAATTGGAATATTATCGAATTGGTGTTTTAAGTTCGAGTTTTGCATTACAGACGCGAGAGAGAAGGACGCGTGGGAGGAGCGATGGTTTTCAAGGGAAACACATTTGAGCTCTTGAACGAAATAATTAACACTTGATGAGCGAACAGGAGAAATGAGATGAATAATTTATCATCACAGAAGCACTTTAAGCCAGTCTTATCGAAAATCAAGCTCCTCCCATGTCTCGCTAATTGCCTCGGGACACCGTGAGATCCTGAAATTAAGAAACTCGATGTTGTTTTTTTTTTGTTACTGCTGTGACAAGTGTGTTTTTATAAAAATTCCCACCGTAACTAAAAAAGTAGAAACAAGATAATAAAACTCATTTTTAAAGGAGCTAGGTAGTTTTTCTATGAATGAATTTAGGTACAGTACGTTTAATATATCAGAAAGTAATTCGCTTATGCCTTTATGGAAGGCATAACAACAAGTGTTCCCCAGATTAAATCTAGATATGTTTCACTGTGTAGAAAAACAAAGCACCAAAAACTATTAAACGCTGTGATTATCAAAATTCACATTTGCCGTGTAATTTGAAGTTCCCTTTAAAAGTTCGAGGCTGGCTCAGTAAATTTTATAATGGTGCTTTCTATATTTGAAAAAAGTCTTATCAAGTTTTGTTTTGTAAGATGCCAACTTTATAAGGGATGGGTTCATTTGCTCCTAGTGTTTTATAAAATCAGCTGGAAACATGTTCCCGTGTGCTTTGAATTGATCAGCCTTGGGGCTGTGTGATGGAGTTTTGATGAGACTGCAATCGATAAAAAAGTATAGCTTGGGAAGAAATAACATGCTCGAGCTGAATAAATGATCAGAAATTTCACAGCGTATTAACGTGAAATTAAAGTACTGGATTTGTTTTAATGGCATATGATTTGAAACGTAAAATATTAAAACTGCTTAATAAATCATTACGGTTTTTTTGATTATTCATTTAGGATTCCTTTTACAAAAATTGCTTCCTTTTCACAGATAACTGTAATATATTTACATTTGTCATTGAATACATGTGTAATGTTTTTATATAGAAGTCGCTGTGGACAAATAAATTTTCTGATCAATTTTAATTGAAAAGAAATTAGGTGATCCAAAATCGCTTCTTGTATGTTTTTATGCTCGAAAGGCGGAGTTTATCTGTAAAAACTATTTGAGGAACAGAAAATATTTTTAAAACACGACCGCACCAGTCGAGCATGTTTTTCGGAACTGGATTTCTGCTTATGCTGGGCCAGAGTTTTCCTTCAGACAGAGCGGCACCTGTAAGGAGCTGTAGCGGCAATACATTTCTCGAACGGGTGTTTTTCTTTGCGCCGTGTGCACTGCACGTGGCTTTTACTTGATGTGACTTTGTGACTATTACAAAGTTCCCTCCCCTACGGAGATCTCTCTCTGTTCGTGATGAAAAAGTGGTTGAAAATCTCTACCTGTTTGAGGAAGTCATTATAATGATTTTAAGATCACGGCACAGCTTGAATTTTCCTTTCCTTGATTTTTTGCCTCTAATGGCGGTAAAATACACTCGATTTTTTTTTATTTTAGACCCTTTGCCTTGATGTTGTGAACTATTGCTTGATTTTCAAAGAAAATACGTTTTTGAGTTTTTCCTTTGCTAACGAAGTTCTAGACCTGGAATTACTATTTTAAAAAAATCAGTTATACTGAGCGACAGATGTGTTATAAGAAGTGCATGGTGTCCATTTTTAGAAAGGAAGCAATTTAATTCAAAAAAGAATCGACAGATCTGGGCAAATTTATAATTTTTTTAATCTTCTTACGGGTTGTTGCTTTAAGATAACCACGTGCCGATTTCTGGTAATTTTTGAAAAGTTATAGGCTACACTTTCAAATCGTGTTCTGTTACCGTTTTTCCTAAAATGCCCATCACAACACGAATTGATTTTATTGTGTCGTGCGTGCGTCGAGTATTTCGACTGTTGACAGAAGGCTAGATGGAGTTTAGCAGTCTTAAATGTTTTATTGTTCCAAACTCATCATTATATAGGGCCATTTTCATGAAAGAGAACTGACATGTCGTATTTCCTGCTTCTGAATGCTTATGATTTTTGCACAAAGCTATTATTATCGTTTTGTAATGCCTTCACTCCTCGTTTTCCAACATTAATTGCCCACCCCCTTAATTTGAGATTAAAATGAACAAAATGTCGGATTGTATGGGCAAATATTAAGATAGCAAAATCAAACTCTAAAGCTTTGTTTGTTTTGGGATAAACTTCGAGTTGTGCGTTTTTGCCTCGAGATGTTTACTCCAATATCGCTTACTTGTCGACATACTTCGCTTTAACTCTGATCAGTTCATATAAAACATCTCGCTTTAAAACGTCATACAAGATTTATATAAGTCGTACACAGTTGAGCCTTGGCCGTAAAGGGCCTTAAAAAGTAGAAGAAAGAATAAAAGATTTAATTGGCTTTTTATGACTCTGCCTTCTTGGTTCCATTTAGTGTGTTTGTTAGTGGGGTTTGTGTGAGATGTTTTATTTGTGTATAAGTTTATCTGTGGTTCGATTTTGAGAACTAAAAATAGCGGTTGTATGAATTCAAGACTAACAAAATTTCGACGTTATTATGAGTAAAGAAACTGACGCTTTGAACGCTCAGCTCTTAGTCGAACCATATCGAATCTGGATTGTTTTCCATGCGCGAAACTCTCGTGGCAAAAGTAAATGGAAACAATTTTTCCCATGTCCATGAAGTCAAAGTTTTTTCTGCCAAAAAGTTTTGAAAAAGCAATGTCCCCCATTCACGGCCGTTTCCAAATCATAAGTCGGGGAATATTTTTTACCTTTAAGCTTATTATTTTTTTCTCGTGGCGACAACTGGAAACAGTGCTAGTTTTTAGGTTTTAAAAAGTAAATGTATGTTAACTGAACTGGATTAGTGGGTGCGTTTAAAACTAAATTACTTTTAATTGTTAACTCGCAGTTTGTCGTGGCACTTCGAAGGAGCTTAGTAAAACCGAGCAAGAGATGGCAGAGGGTCTCGCATCTTAGTGGAAGAAAAATCTTCAGTAACAATTTTGCAATTTGCTTGCTGGGGGAAACACACTCAGCCAGTGCTTCATAATAAAACAGCTGTACGGTTCTTAGTTCGCTTCTGTCAAAGGAAAGCCTTTATACCCCGGGGAAAACTTAAGAATTTTTGCTTGGAGAAATCGGCGCTAAGCTACCGATTTTGGACACTCAACCAGTGATTTTGTTTTTTGTTTTGCACGAAGAAGAAGACTTTTTTTTATTAGCGTGGCGTGGTTTTTCATACATGGATCAACTGCGGCACAAAAAGAATTGGTTTGCATTATTTTTGTAGTTCAATCGTTAATGAACGCTCTCTGGGGATTTAAATGCAGAAACAATTTTTCGTTTCGACGAAGTTGTTTTTCAAAACAGAAAAGAAGAAAGCGCGCACATTTCAGTGGAATCTGTGAAAACCTTTAATCTTTCATTTTAACAACTGCAAATCTTTGTTACATTTTCACTGAATTCGTTGTTTCGTTCTCTGCATTCCTAGATTATTCTCATTCTTTAGACGTGAGTCTAAATTTAACGCGTTTCCGTTTTTTTTGAAAAGTGGGAATTTCGCATTGACGTCGTAAGGATTGCTCTGAATAGCAAAGTAGGATGTTTAAATAATAAAGCTTACTTAAATTTTATGCCATTGGAAGATTTCTGTGAAAGAAATGCAGCTGTGAGTTTCAGCAAACCAAGGAAAGATTTCTCTTTGTCACAGAACGTTGAATATTTAATCCCTAACTGAAAGTTTGTTGTCATCCGTCTCTCGTTGTGCAGTTAGGTTTTTGAGTGATATTTTTGCCCCTATGGTCATTAACTTAACATCGCAGATTGAAGAACGGTGTCTAGTATCTGCGTGGGAAGTGATTTATCGCAAGTGGTCATGTGTGATCGTGAATGGTGGTTAGACACTTAAACTTACCATGTTCTTAAGCGATTAAACAAATGATCGTTCCTTTTCTTTTCACTATAAATCCTTTCATTCCGCAAGCGAGAATCTTAATGCAAACTATAACTGCAGACAATGGAATAAAATCTGTCTAAAATTTCCGGATGTGCTCTCGAATGGTGAACTTTATGGCAACGCAGGAATATGATTAACTCTTTGGTAAAGATAAAAGTCAATTCGCAGCATTCACTCACACAAACAGCTACAAGTTCAATTAACTACAGAACTGAGAGGACTGACTACGACATTATGATGCTCAGTGGGCTGTTTTTTTTCTCAAACAAGCCTAAAAGAACTTTAATAACGAGTAAATTACTTCGAAATTGCAGCTATATTTGCTGTAAATGTCCCTCGGGAACGCAAAAGAATGTGCAGCGACCTTGCTTAATTTCTGTCTTTTCATGTTGTATTTTCTTTTTTTTATGCTTGGTTTCACAAATAAGCACAACATTTTACGTTTCAAAGACTATTTTTTTTTCAGTTTTCTGCTAATGAAATTGTATTGTTTATGAGGTAAAACTGAAAAAATTCCAGCCAGCGTCCCGAAACGGCTGATTTAACAGTTTGGATTTAAAGGCTTCTGTGATGTAATAAAACTTAGAATGTGAACAAACTGTTTTGACCCCGTGCACACACAATCAACAGAGAATAACTCGCATTTTCAACAGGATTTGTATCCTCAAGAAACTGTGTATTAATGCATACTGTGCATAATGCGGAAACTCATTTTGCAATTTCAACTGTTCTTTATACTGGAGTTGCTTTAGGGCCTATTTTATTTCCTTTCATACAGGGCTGAAATATGTTGTTTTCATGAAAGTTTACGTCAGTTTTGTATAATTATTGTCGATATTGCCTTCGTCACTTGCGGTTGCTTATCTGCAATAACAACAATTAGGGCGCGAAATCTCCCCTTGTATCCAAGTTTTGCCTACGATTGTAAATGTTGTTGTTGACTGCCGCTAACTCCAGTATTGTAGGACTTTTTGGTTCTTTTAGCTGGAGATTATTTACGTTTTATATCAGACAATGCCTTATCCAACGAACTCTTCCTAACGCACAGTTTTAAAGTTAGGAAAATCAGTGATAAAACCGTTAACAGTATTAGAAAAATTTAATATAGCAGTAGCAGAGGTTTTCTGGCATATTTTCCAACACTAAGTACCTAGACGTTTTCTTTGAAAAGTAATTAGCTTAATATATTTTGTCCTGGATGGATTAATTATATTATTTGCCTTTGTATTGATACTGAAGTTAATAACGTGTTATTTTTGCAAGGAACTCACTACTCGTATGCCCAGATAACAGTTCAAAACATAGAGTAGATGCGCCTGGCAGTTTTTTAAATCTGCGCATAAAAATCATCGAGTTTTAACACAATAAGCAAACTTAAAAATAAACCGGTTATTTTAAGACGATGCGAAGCTCCAATTGGCACGAGTGCCGGCTCGTGTGTGACTCAAGAACTGTGCTCAAGGCAATTAACTCCAACACACATCGTTAGCGCTAATGTTTTGGGATTATATTCCTGTCGCATTGCATCACGTCCTGGACAACATTCCGCCTTATACGTTAGAAGATGACTGCGTTTAAACCGAGCTTTCTCCTTCTTGCGCAAATTCTTCGTTTCTCTGACGCTACAGAAACCTTGTATGTCGGGAAATATGTATTAAAATCCCCGCTTTTTCGTCGGTTATGAGAAAGCCGCAGTTTGTTTAACAAAAGGAGTATTTAATAGGATATGTGGACATCGGATGTCCTTTCCGAAACAACCTTTTTAAGGATAAACGTGCTAGCCCAGCTACCACAGCCGAAAAAATTAAATCAAGTAACCCTTTATACCGTATAGGCGCAACAAAAATACAGAAACATCGCTACGCGGAATTTGAAAGATGGGAATTCCGTAATTTTATATTAAACATGAAAATAAGCAAACTATAAAAGTTAGCATTCTGTTCTTGAAGTAAGAAGTTGTTGACTGTTAGAAAGGTTTTAGAATAGTCCAGATAGGCAAAGTGACGCAAGAGTGCTCCTCGTTTACACTTGACCTTGACCAATGGTTAGTAAAACTAAAATTAGAAAGTTATATTTTGACTGCTCGCTCAACAACACATCACCTAGCAATATCGGACTGTTATCAAAAACGGCCGGAGACTGTAAGTTTTTGTTTACTGTCTGATGACTTTAACCATAGGCTGTGGTTTTAACAAATATACTAGTTTTATACGAGTACAGAATAACTGTGCAGGTTACTGGATTTATTGGAGATTGGCCTTGATGAGTTAAATATTTCCAACAAACATCAAAACTGTAGACTCGTAAATTTGAATTTTTATTTTGACCCAAAGTCTCTGAGTGGATTTGAGACCGCAACAATGTTTAGCGTAATGATTTATGTTTTATTTTATTCTTTAAGGATTCGTTGATCAGGAGGCAAAATTATTGTTTGTCAAATAATTCGGTCATTGCATGGCAATTTTCGTTGGTAATTCCAACTTCACTGCAGACATCCGGTTCTCCCAATATCAACTTAAAGTCTGCAAAACGTGAAGTTATGCGAAATAATTTTCGTTATAATAATTTCAAGTCAATATAACTAACAGTTCATTTATTTTCAAAATATTTGCAACTGTAATGAGTAAGTCAGTACAAATCTCTGTAAATACAGTATTAAATCCAAAGCTTGAAGAAAGTGAATATTGACCTAAATTTGTTTACTCAATATTACTGTACTTTTTTTGTGGTACTTAGAACGTTCTCTAGAGAAACACTGCATAATTTTCTTGAATATGAATAGAAAACACCATTTATAAAACTATTTGCAGGTTTACCATTTGCGCGAGGAAGGTAGCCCTTTTCCAAACACTCAAACAGGATATTAAATTTTTGGGCGGCTTTGAGAGACTCAAGAACCCACTTTCTAGACTCATCGAAAGGCGGTCAATATTGGACTCTCAACAGGAAATTGAGGCGGTAATTACAAAGCCGTTTCTTCCGCAATGGCTTATTCCAAGGCAAGAACCAACCTGACAATACAAAAACCATATTCCTGTAATTGTTTGTGTTTCATTTAAAGTCTGGTAATAATGAAAAATTTTAGAGATCTACAAGAAAATCGATAGAGTGCATATCTATGGTTTTATAATGTTTAATAAGTGTATGCCTCCACTAGTTGGCTTATGTTTGCCAATCGCCCTGGTTGTGTTTACAGTATGAAATATAGAAAGCGCCCAATACGTCAGCAGTCACTTCCTGGAGAGTATAAAGTCATGCTGTACTGCGTTGTTTAATAATGTTATGGCCAGCGGCCGGCCGTGCATTGCTTCATCTTCCTGTGCTCCTGAAGCTTACTTTCACAAACGTCACTTCCGCTATATCCGGGACTTCAGATTGTCATAGGAAGGGCAGACTTTCGATCGTAAGAATGTGGAAGACTCTTTCAGCTTCAATTACGTGAGCGAAAAGGGGCATGAAAAGGGGTTTGGCCGGAAATGCAAATTCAGGTGAAGATAAATAAGATCCGAATGGAAAGTTGGTTGGTTCAACACTGTCATCACTAACGAGTGCATTGTATGACTAAAACTCGTTTTGAAACGTAGGAGGTGGGATAGCACTCGGAAAGGCGGAGGGGGGGCGGGGGGTTACCCTACACCAGCAGCCCATCCGAGGAGCGTCCATCACAGTAATAAAACAGGTTACTTTTACAAACATTGTGCATGCAAATGAGGTGAGGCCACGTCTTCTAATTGGATAAACAGTCGTCAGGTCATTGTCTTCTTTCGCGAAAGCTAGACAATAGGCTAGTCTCTGATAATACTAATAATATTAAAAATAATAATATTGGGAATAATAATAATATTAACATCAGTAATATAAAAAATAATAAGATCACGTTTTTTTAAGACAGCTAACCAAAATCCGTCACAACAATCAAAGGTCAAAGGTCACGGGATCGAATCTTTTTGTAGACTGATTTATTTTTCTTTTCAGGCCTCTGCATGTTTTTCTTCTAACCCATTTAATAAAATTGACTCTCTTCCACCAAAGGTTGCTGCATAGCTCAGTTGGTATAGCATTACATCGATATCACAGAGGTCACAGCATCGAATTTTTTTGTAGTTTGATTTTTTTTCAGGCTGCAAATTTTTTATAACCCCGGTACAAAATCCGTCGCAACGATCGTTGAAAAAGTTGCTAAGATGGACCCATTTAAGAAAACTTACTCTCTCATCAAAGCTGGCTTCATAGCTCAGTTGGTAGAGCACAGCACCGGTATCTGAAAAGTCACAGCATCGAATCCTTTTGTAGTCTGATTTTTTTTTCAGGCTTCGTTGGTTTTTATAACTGCGGTACAAAATCCGTCACAAAAATCGTTCTTTAACTTCAGTTGCTAAGTTGCCTTAGTACCCATTTAATAAAATTGACTCTCTTCCATCAAAAGTGGATGCATAGCTGAGTTGGTAGAGCACAGAAGCGGTATCAGAAAGGTCACATGATCGAATCCTTTTGTAGTCTGATTTTTTTCATGCTTTATATTCTTTTATAACCGCGGTACAAAATCCGCCGCAACAATCGTTGTTGAACTTAAGTTGCAAAGATGGTCCCATGTAATAAAATTGACTCTCTCCCATCAAAGGTGGCTTCATAACTCAGGTGGTAGAGCACAGCACCGGTATCACAGAGGTTACAGGATCCTTTTGTAATCTGATTATTTTAATATGCAGTTTTTTCAAAACCGCGGTACAAAATCCGTCACAATAATCGTTGTTGAGACTTCTGTTTTTTTTTATAACCGCGTTACAAAATCCGTGACAAGTTTATTAAATGGGTCCAACTTAGCAACTTAAGTTAAACAACGATTGTTGTGAGGGAATTTCTACCGCGGTTATAAAAAATTGAAGGCTGGATTCTGTGACCTCTGTGATACCGGTGCAGTGCTCTACCAACTGAGCTATGAAGCCACCTTTGATGGGAGAGAGTCAAGTTATTAAATGGGTCCATCTGAGCAATTTAAGTTGAACAACGATTGTTGTAACAGATTTCGTACCGCGGTTATAAAAAAAAAGCCTGAAAAAAAAAGATATTTCGGACTGCAAAAAGATTGGAACCTGTGGCCTCTGCGTTACCGCTGCGGTGGTCTACCAACTGAGGTATGAAGCCACTTCGGATGAGAGAGAGTTAATTCTATTTAATGGGTTGATGTTTGCCACTTAAGTTGAAGAACCCTAGCTGTGAAGTTTGTACTGCCGTAGTAAAAAAAGCACGAAAAAAATCAAACTAAAACGGGATTTCAACTTAAGTGACAAAGACGTGTTCATTAGAATTGATCTGCTGCCAACCGATGTGGCCTTATAGCTCCGTTGGTAGAGCAATGACCGGTATCGCAGAGGTCACGGGTTTAAATCTTGTTGAAGACTAGATTTTTTCTTTTAGGCTTCTTTTCGCAATAGTTAAATTGCGTGTATAATGGCGAAGATCGTATCATAACGTTAATCTCTCGCTTGCTTGATAATTTGTTTTTTTAAAGTGGGTCGGGAAAAACTTTAAGCATATTAAACTGCAAAAATTTTCTTGAAAATCAGCAGCAAAGAACCCAGACGTCGGTACCAAAAAGGGGTAACAGTGGTACACAGAAGGGCGCCTTGAAAACAAGATGAAGGTGCACAAAAACGGTGGATAATTTATCTAAAAAGGGAGCACCGAGTAAGACAGAAGAGTGAATCTCAATAAGGTTTTTTTGTTTAAAGAAACCGGCAGTAACGAACACAAAAGCGTACACTGTATAAATGAAAAAGGTGATTAAAGCAGAAAGGGACCGCCCAAGCAACACAGAAGGGCATATAGCACCAAAGGAAGGTAGTTCAAGGGCACCAAATAAAACAGGAGGCTGATTTGCGCGAACGTTTAAAGAAAGGGGCACCGTGGGGCAAAACAGCTCAAGGGAACAGAATGAAATAAAAAGGCACCATGCAATTAAGAGAAAAGGATACATTGCAGATTAAAGAAAACTGATTTGCTTAAAGAAAGGGGCACCCAGGAATACAGAAGGGTGTTTTATACGAATGAAAGGAAAAACGTGAAAAACGACGTTGATTGCGCTCCTCTCACTGTGAGAATTGCTGCTGGGTTTCAACAGGTTCCAGTTCAGCGTACATGGTGGTCAGTTATACAAAAGAATCTCATTAGAATCTAGTTTGAATCTCATTATTTGACCTCCATCTGCCATTG
>JAOEJH020000018.1:0-17611 GCA_025448215.2 Palythoa grandis
TGTCCCGTCCAGGGGGAGTCAATGACTCTCATCCGCTTAACACTACAGAAACCGGAGATAAGCACCGGCTCCAATGGACATTAATGGGCTACGTAAATCTTTTTGGATTGGATGAAAAAAAAAGAAACACAATAAACCTTACCCCAACCCTACAATGGAACTCCGTGTTAACAAGAACCAGTAAAATTAGAACTTCAGAGGAGTGCGTACTTAGTCCAAATATGAAAAGCTCTCCAGCTCTGTTGGCGAACTAAAGGCGAAGAAGAAAAGCCTCGTTTTCGAGCTCGGTTAAAGAAATATAGCCTCTAAAATTTTAAAATTCATGAGTTTACAGCCGCTTAATCTTTTTAATATGCGAATTAAACAGGAAGCTCCTCGGTTGTCGTTTCAGTTTTTTACAGTTGATGATTTTCGCGCGCTTTCTGACGTCGCGCCCCTGCCTTGGCAAGAGAAAGTTTGAAACTGATTGTATTCATCTGTTTTGTGGACAAACAGAATTTTTGTTACATTTAAATGACTGATAGCTTTTGGAAGACAACTGGCGAACAATATCTGCTGCCGCAAAACGCAAATATACTGACCATCCATTGATTATTTACTGTTGTGCTTATCCTGAATCGTTTTGTGTAATTTACCCTTGGCCTCGAACTAGAGTTCATTTGAATACCGAGGAATATACAACGGCTTTCCAGGTCCCTGAATGGCTGTGTTCTTTACCGCATGGGATCAATACAAGATATACGTTTTTGTTTCTGTTCAATTGTAATACTGATTTCGGCCCGTGCGAGGGTAACTGTCCATGCTCGCAACGCAACGATGAACTCATTTATACAAGCGAAGCTCTACATACACAAATAAAACGCAGAGGATTTGGTACGGATGCGCGGAGAGCAAGCGCAGGGAGTAATTTTCAACACGAGAAGATAAAATTGTATCTTTAGTTCTATTTGAATATTATTATCGATTCAAAAGCTATAGCTTTCAAAAAGCTCTCAATGCTCATCGATTCAGGTAAAACAATAAAACTGGCTTTTTTCACCGGTGAAAGTAAAATAAATTGAATTGATTTGAATTGGTACTTTCTAACTTTAGAAGAATATTTCTTTATTGTCTGCATTTTTGACTTCACGACCTTATTTTTGAAAGTTCAAAATAAGGTTTTCAGACATCTTGTTAAGCTATGTTTTAAGGATATTTACTAAATTTCATTTTTAGGACTTTTCCTGGCGTGGATTTTGTTTTGACATTCCAAGATTTTTTCAGAGGGTGCGAACCCGGCCTAAGACCACTAAAAACACTGTCGGGTAACCATAGACTCAAAATAAAATAAATCAATAAATAAAATAGTTACATAAAGTTTAATACCCTTGTGGAGCTTTTTTTTTTTGAAGCCTCGTCAATCATTAAGGAAAAGTAGAACTGGTTTTTGTAATGTTGCCATGACGACAAACACGACACCGGAGATTAGCGGAATAATAAGCCTTAATTTCAAAACAGTCCAACAAGAACAACAAGAAGGTTTTATATCAGTATATTTGCTAGATATGAGGGGAACTGGCTACTTACAGTCAAACCGGATGTTCTTTTGTTGACAATCTTCCAAACTTCCGCCGCAACATTGGTAATTTCATTGACAGTTTGAGCACAGCAAGTTGCAACCTGCGTGAACAAGTTGCACAGTTCATTTAGTACCTCGTGGCTACAACTTGTTGTGATTTCTCATGAAAATGTTTCAAATGCTGCTGCAGTATTTTGAGGATAGATCTGCGAGTTTTTATGTTGAGGATCCTCTACAACGAGCTTCTCTATCGCGTGAAAAAGCTATTGCAGTTCTTCAAGGCGTCAACGACGAACAAATAGTGAGTATCATACAAAGATGTGTCATTGGAAGCATTTTATATAAATATTGCCAGGAATGAGAGTTTACATCTATTGGAAGCTTTCAAAAACCCTTCGCCTTGTGGATCAGACATTTACCGACATGTTCATATAAAATCACAGCAAGTTGTAGCCAAGAGGTACCAAATGAACTGAGCAACTTGCTCGCGCAGGTTGCAACTTGCTCAGCTCAAACTGTCAATCAAATTACTAATGTTGCGCGGAAGTTTGCAAGGTTGTGATCAAAAGAACATCCGGTTTGCCTGTAAGATAACCATAAGGGCAAAAAAGGGTAAGTAGCCAGTTTATTTGAATTTTTGTTTGTTTTTGCGGTCGAATTGTAAATTTACAACACGACCGCTGAACATCCATGGCTTGGCCTTAGGTAGAACTGATATCTGTAATGTTGCCATGGCGACCACATGAGAATCGAGATTAGCTGTCCATGGTTTGGCTTTAGTTTCCTCAAAACATAATACATGGTTTGGCTTTAGTTTCAAAACATAATACACATATTACTAGCTAATTAGTTTTAGAAGTAATCGCTAGAAGAAAATATTTTTGAATACTTTTTTTAAGAAAGAACCAATCTTATCTGGAACTTTCTCGACAGATTTTTGAAATTTTCTGTTCCCCACTGTTAGTACATCCTCATTGCTAGGATGTTTACAATTTAGTTATATTATCCTGGCTGAAATCAATTTAATTAAAAAAAGCTCCTCCTAATGCAAGCTGCGCAGAAGACTCTGAAGAAAATCGATTATAGCTGAGCTCGACTTCTACTAACACCTTTTCTTATTTCTTTGATGCAGCTATTTTTTCGTTTGGATTTCTGTTTTAATTTTTGCACAAACGCATTTGGATTTGCCAACTTTTTTCAGTTTTCAGTAAATAGAATGCATTTGATACGTAAGTTCGCAATGCGTCACAGAACACTTTTAATCGGCAGTGAACTGAAAAATATTGAATTTGCCAGTGGCTCAGTGTATAGAACCACCCTGTCAGCTCATAGTTGCTATGTACGTTAGGTTGACATTTCACAATTTTTAACGAACTTGAACGCGTGGTCGGCGACCACGCATCGTGCATACACTTTCGTTCCGTTTCCTTTGCCACAAGACAAGACAGCGTGGCCGAGCGGTTTAGAGCGCTGACTCGCAACCTGGAGGTTCTGAGTTCGAGTCCTCTGCCCGCTGGTCACGTTGGTGTAAATAGTCTTCTGACCAGCCGCCCTGCCAAAAGGGGATTTTAAGTTGTCGAGCCATTAAACAGGAACCACTGGCTCGGAAGAACGGCCATCCGTTCCCTTTGTATCGACATTAAATAATGATAGAAATAGTGATAGAAGATATTTATACCAGCTACGCAAAATTTACGCGTTTAAAACTTATATTAACTGCAATTGCACAACTTGTGAACAGCTTAACCGAGCTATCAAGAATTATTTGCACAAAATTAAGAGAGAATTAATTATGAGTAAAATGTTCTTCAATTTCATAAAACAGTACTCCATCACTGTCTTGTAGCAAGAAAGAGTTTTAAGCGAACTGTTAGCTGTATTTGCGTTGGCAATCAATGTTGCTCTTCTTGGCATCGGATCCATTTACAATCTATTAAAAATTCAAAAGCAACTATTACATTGTAAATAATCGAGCAGTTTCCACGAAATACCAAAATAAATACTTGATCACCACGGTGAAATGGGATGACATCTAAAAATAGCTGACACGAACAGCGCGCGCACACACTGAAAAATACAGTTTATCGTACTTACAAACCACATGAAGGGCAAAGATGGACAGGCCAAAATGAACAGTTTGCGTGAGCTGTAAAGGGCTACTCAAGAGGTCGTGAATAGAATTAAAACAAACGCTAACTATAGCAGACGCACAGACGTAAACATAGGGACCACCTGGGGAGGAGTCCATAGCTGAAAATGAAAATAATATACTTATATGCTGAGCAAGAAGAAAACGTTATATCTCCGAATGGGAAATAAAGAAATCTAAACACGATGCCCTACGACTAAGAAACTCTGAAGGAAACCTTGAAAACGCGATAAAAACAGTAAATGCGAACAAAAAAATACTGCTATGTATTACCTTGCAAAAAACGCTCACTAAATCCCCGTATGTGCGCGAGAAAAACAAAAATTTACTCAAACTAACTATTAACTAAATGATGAAAAATATGCCCGACAATGAAACACTTTCTCAACAATTCTATAAGTTTTTAATATACCTACATAGTAGTGGTTACTCATACAATGATTTTTAGTTGACAAAAACTTCTACTGAATAGTTTGCATTTGGAGATTATTGGACCCAATAAAACCATCGATAACAACTTTGCCAGCTTAAGAAAAAGTAAAAGCTACTTAACAAATAATTGTATTTTTAGTTTTACGAAACAAAAACTCGTTTTAATTTCTTTTTTCATAAGAAGAATAAATAAAAGCACCTGACGAGAAAAACAAGATGATGTTTTGTCACCTAATTCTGCAATTACAAATTCATGAATGTCAAATGTTGTACTTGTAGAAAGTTGGAGCGACCTGATGAAGACTAAAATCAAGCGATTATTAAACCCTACAAACGGGGCCCCTAAAAGGGTCCTAATTTTTTTTATCCCAGAAATGTTGATCAAAGGTTTCCCGGGTTTAATGCTATGTGTAGTGAACAGGGACAAGGTGGTATCTTTCCGAGGAAAAAGAATGATTTTCGTGTAGTTGAAATTTCGATTCAGTCAAGTTTTAACCTTCACATAAAGATTTTTTTTTAAAAACAGGCCTTCACTAATATCTTGATATTTTATAGATTCATTTAAAATTAGGAAGATTTCAAAGGAAAATGTCCTACGCAGTGTAATTGCACGAAAACCAATTATTGTTTTATTCGGCGCCCATTTTATGATTTCAAAAGGCAAGCTCCGTTTTGTGGTTTGAATAATTTATTAGTGCGATTCAAAACAAACTGCGTTTAGTTTCGACAATGACAGAAATTCATAAAAAAAACTTGTCAAAGATGACCAGAAGGAAACGTTTGGATCAATTTCGTTAGCTCTGTGGTTTGCCGAATGAGATGTTGTTTTCAAAGGAAGCGCCACTTTCTCGCGCTTTGCTATTCAAAGCCCATGCACAGCTGATTACTCGGGACTCAAATAAAGATCTTTTGTTAAACAGGGACTCCGCGTTTTCGTCTCCTAATTGGATGTTGCTATCACGGCTACAGAAAAAAAATAATGAGGCATATTTAGAATAACGCTGAATTGTTTGAGGTTTGTTCACAATTTAAAGCAAAAGCGAAATTGTGCCTGGAAATTGCTCCGGGAAACTTTGTAAAGAGAATCAAAATTCTCAGACAGGTTTTAGCTGAATTTTTAAGAAAATAAAACTGCCAAAACTTTTTTTAGACGGTATTAGCAAGAGTCTTAAGTGAAGAGGGATTAATTTTTCCAAGATCCCTTGGGTAAAACAGTTCTGAAGATGAAAGCCACGAGTTCTTTTTGTAGGTAAAATAAAACCCAAGTAGGATAAGAACTATATATTTTATTAACAGAATCGCATAGGCCCTATACTAATCTTTTTTTTAAATGGATATAGTTTGTCGTTTCTAGTAAAGGTTTAAGTTAAAAGCACTTGCTTCAATTTAGTCAACCGTTAAGACAAAACACCTCTTGCCACCGGATTTTCACTTGGCTCGTCTACTTATCAACACAAAAGCACTGAAAACATTTTTTCCTCATTCAGAATTCCACTCGTACGGCGTAACTATCAGCAAAATAGCACAAACATTCTAATTCATCTTCTTAAATGCAGTTCTGATGTAAATGGCTAACGATTGTGGTCAACCAAGAATAATAAAAAGATGGATTAACGAAAAAAGATATTCAATTCGTTATTTCAATTCGTGAGGACGATCCATGTTTTGTTGTAGGCCGGAAAATGATTACAAGCTCACAATATTGACAAGACATCCATTGAGCACAGAATAAATATCTCTCATCTACCGCTCAGGGATATCTTTGGCTGAAGTTTTAAATTACGCCAAACCAACGTCTCATCTCTGAAAATGCCACAGTTGGATATTTTATAAATTGTACAATCACAGCTTGACAATAAAATAATCCTTTCTAAGGATCGAGGAAGATATTAGCGGTTAAAACAATAGCCTTTTATAACAGGAATTTTAGAGAATGGTTTTATTCTGCCACAACAAAGCTGAGCGTTTTAAAACCCTCGGGCTAAAAACAGATTCGATGTAAATAATCCTTTTAGAAGTATGCTGAAAACGTACCGAGGCAATTACTAGTTCGCCACGAGGAAATGAACAGTTCTATCGGGATCTTGGCGAGAGATGAAAGCTTTGAAATTCTTTAGTTTTTAATAAAACTTCCTTTTGATCTGAAAGCATAAGCACAACTTGTTTCTCAACGCGGCCTTTGACACCAAAACCGAAACCGTGTTTAAATAAAACTGCAGTTGAGCTTTGTTTCGGAAAAGTATAAACTAACACACAAACACAGTCGCAAAACTGCTGTTTGCGCTCTTAATCAAGTGTGGTCGAACGAAATTACTTTTTAATTCCTATGAAAGTGAGCCAACAAAACAAACGCATGCGTAAAAGAAAGTTGGCAGCACAGACAACACATTGCACTCAAATTCAAACACCAGCTTGAAATATTTTCGGTAGAATTTTCCATTTTTGAATAAAACTTTTTGCTTTTAGACCCTGAAAATGAAATAAGATTTTCGTGTAAAGCTAGAAAATATCTGTTTCGCTTGCTCGAGGCGAAATCGTATTTTTGTCACAGTTTGCTAACTCGAGCCTCTGATGCGAAAAACATCTTCCTATTTGTTTAATAATAACAACATCTTGTACTTTATGGCATTTAAGTCGATCAGCTCATTTGCTTCCTAAGCCGTAGTCGCAGCGAAGGTGGAATTTCGTTCAGCGTTCATCGTGTGTGGCAAATGTTGTCTCCACGTGCTAGCCCCATCACGCCCCAACACCACTTCACCAGCCTGTCAACACGTCCCTCTTCAAACAAGTTGCTCAAAAACAATTTGACAAATGCCAATGTGGACCTCTATTCCGAAGTTTTTTCCGGTTCATTCGAGCCACGCTCGCCGAATAAAGGGCTTTCTGAAATTTTTTCCCGAGCGAAGCGAGAAGAGAATTTCCCTCCACAAATATTGCGGTTCTGTCGCAAAGCTTTGTAAATAAATTTTATTGACAGCGTGCTGACGGTTCTACTGCAGTAAAACGATGTTTAGAAACTTGTATCGCTGTTTAAAAGTTTGAAAAAGGATTTTCTCTAACGCAACAATCCTTAACTTAAATTGTGCTCCGCAGCAATATCGCACTTACTTCGTCTTTCACGGTTAAATTAGCCAACATGTCGTAAACCACGAATTCATGAATATATATGCGCGACTATAACGAATTCGGCTTATTACCATAATGTGAAAGTAAAAATCGATCTGAAGGGAACATATATCAGACAAGATCAACGAGTTCAAGAAACAAATGATCGAAGGAGTTTATAATAAATAGAAAGGCGAAAAGCGTTGTTGCAGAACACAAACAAAGAAATACGCTCCATCTTTAATTACATTTTTCTCTCTAGCTTTATAACAAATGCTGTTAATCCTAGTTTAAAGCTAGCCCACCAGAAGTCCGTGCAAGGCAGAAAATTGAAAAGTCTATCGACAGTAATCTTTTTTTTTTGCTTTAGTTAATAACGAGAAAAGAATAACGAAAAAAGACGCGACTTGAATGTGTCAACTCAAGCGCTAGGGACTTTTGGAAGGCATTGTTTGTCAATGCAATTAAAAGCCCCCCGAGAATTCTTTCGACATCTACGGGTTGTGCTGATGGAAACTATTTTAACACTTGCCATCGAGATAGTACAATTTTAGTTTTTGAGCTGACAACTAGTATCAAAAACTAGATGAAAAAAATTCCTTGAATAAAGCAATTTGATAACAGTCAAAATGTAATGCAGAACTAAGCTTCGTGCTGAAAAATCCTGGCTTGAAGTTTTTGAGGCAATTGTCACGAGGCAATGGTTGTGGAGCATTGATAGATTATTCTGCAGATTTTCACCAAGTTTTAGTAATATCTTAAAAGGAAAACGATGATAACAATTGGACTACAACATTTCAAACACAAACTCTTGAAGAATAAATACACGAGGTCGAGTTAATAAGAGTTAGGCTGTTTGGACAAGATGGCCACCTTAATTGAAAGATTTGTGGCCAAACTTGAATGTAAAAGCTAGCGTGAAATTCGATCACCAAAAACTGTTTAGACTAAAAAAAGAAATTAACGATTCGTTGCACCTTAAACACAATATTCCTTTGCAACTAAAAGCATGCATCATGAAATTCTCAAATGAATTTACAACACACACCTGGCATGGTCAATAATTATGGCAGCAATGGCCTGTTTCAACTCACAATAAGTATTGCCGCCATGAAAAACCGTTTTCTTTCTTTAATCCCCGAATAAACACTCGTAGTTAAAAGGTTGATGTGACTTTACCATTTCCTTTTCAAAACATAAGAGATGTCGTCGAAAAACATTCAAAATTTTGTATCAACGGGTACCAGAATGAAGAAGGCAACTCGCGATGTATGATCAGTGTGTTTTTAAACTGCAACATTTTCAAAGCGAATATTAAGTCAAAACAGAGCAAGAGCAAATTGTTACTTTAGAGCTAGTTATTGCAGTGCCTCCATACTCACGGTGAAAGGAGGTCGCTTAAATAGAAGGAGTTAGTAGAACGTATTGCTTTAAAACTCATCGAGTAAAAATCTACCGAGGAAATCGTTAGGACTTACTTTGAAAGAAGGGCGGCAACCGAAGTCCATAGCAAACCAAAAGCATGCGTTATTTGGAGTGAAAACGATTATTATTTCATCGCGAAAAACTATAGATATCGCTAACGATGACCAGAATTTACAAATCTTCAAAACACAGTCAGTTTAATGTATGGGAGAATTTAAATAAGGAAATTGTTTCCATTTGCATATATCAGAACTGAATTCATTCTGGCTCATGAATGAAAGCTCTTTTGCTATGCAGAACTTCTAGTCCACTTCCTCCGGCGAAAAACGATCCAAACTTCGATTATACGGGTCAAAACAATCAAATTTTAAAAAGAAAATATAAGCTACAAATATCAAGCTAAAATATGCTCTGTATGAAATCTCTTTAACAGCTAAAAGAACAACTGGCAATTCAACAACATAGTCGGTGAGTTTCAGGAGCTGAATATATATCAAACGACGAATATAAGAGGTTAAACATAAAGGCTTTAATAACTTATCATGAATACAGAAGTTGTTTCACCAGCCAAGTTACAAAAGTATGGTGCTTTGAATAGCATAACACTGAAAAAGTGTTGAGATTGAACAAGACGAAATAACTATTTTCCTCTCTTTCGTATTTTGACTTATATCCAGTCATCTCTTATTTACAAACTGACTTTAAGAAACCCACGGCTGGATCTCCCGACCGTATTAACAAGGCTTATCCACACAAATTCCTCCCGGCGCACGATCAAAACAAACTAAATCCCGACTGGAAAAAAAGAAAAATCTATCTTAAACTACGATCACTGATTTACAAACTTACATACACACTTACTCGATTTAAACTCATTCACACAGTGTTAGAGGTATATATGAAATATCGACATGTCTTGATCACTTCGTATTCCCAAAGAAATAAAGTATTTCATTCCATTTCGATCTACAGTTTGTATAACTTGCCGCATGCACGACAACTTCGGGCATAGCGTTCAGGAAATTATCACACTACTGCGTGCTGCTCACACAAGGAGTTCATGCGGTTTTCTTATTCACTCGAGCGATGATTTGTTCGCCTTGTTCTTCTCCACTTAAATTGTCTAGACTCAATGTGTTCGCGATAGAAAAATACATCATGCACGAGCTACTTCTAGAGATGATAAGCGCCCATTTTAAAATCGAGTCTTAAGTTAATTCTTTATAGACGTTTTCTTCCTTTTTACTGAGCATGAGCGACCTGATGTGCTACTTGTTGGTGATTTACTTGGTGTTGAGCTTGCTGTAAATGATGTTCCTCCTCGCCATTCGTTGTGACCGAAGCGGTCATTCGCTTTTCTTTCTGCCTTCTATTGCAGAACCAAACTCTTACGACCTCTTTATCCAAACCTAGATTTTCAGCAAGCGATGCGATCTCTTGAGCGGATGGTTTGGCGTTTTTGCAAAAATGGTTTTCAAGGGCGCCTTTCACAGCCAACTCTATGGATGTTCTCTTCTTGCGCTTTCTGCCTTGTGTTGCCATCTTATCTAGGGCACTCGTACTGCCGTTATTATTATCAGCCTCTTCCAACCACTTCTCCAGCAAAGGTTTAAGCTTGCACATGTTTTTAAAGCTAAGCTGTAGAGCCTCGAACCGACAAATTGTTGTCTGAGAAAATACATTCCCGTACAGTGTCCCAAGCGCGAGCCCCACGTCGGCTTGGGTGAAACCGAGTTTGATTCGCCTCTGCTTGAACTGTTTCGCAAACTGCTCAAGGTCATCTGAAGTTGGTGTATCATCGTCTGCGAGATCGTGATGTGAGGCGCTTCCTTGAACGACATTTTCGCGTATTGCCTGAGCGTGTGGAGAAAACGCTGCCTGAACCTGTGCTAGTTGCCCGTTAACGGTGGAATATGTAGTGGGAACTTGCTGCATGGAGCTCATATGAATGCGTGTGTGGTCCGGCGGTGGAGTTCCATGTGTCGGGCTCGGCCAACGTGCTTGCTCGAGCATACCAGGGTGAACTGGCGGTCGATGATGGACAAGAGAAGCAGCCGAAGTAATCACCGGAGTTCCATCTTCACGAATGATGGGTTTAACGTCCTGAACAGTCAGAGCCGAGTTGGGTGGCCAGCCGACTGTTGGAGCATGGTCTTGTACAACCCATTGAGGTCCGCTCAAATGTGTATTAGCGACCCTGAGCTCTTGTTGGGTAGTAGCTTGAGATTGACTTAGACTAACCACATTTTGTTCGTCGCGATACGACATAACAGGAGCTTGAGTTTGAAATTTCGTTTCTCCTTGTGTTGTAATGTTCGGATTGTAAGGGTTCGTTTGGGCAGCCATTTGAATGATTTTAACTTGTACTCGCACAGCAACTCAGCTTTTTTGCCGCCAGCCACATAAACGTGTCGAAAGTTCTGTTGATTTCTTGTCATCTCATTGGAGGACGGTTTGTTGAGTGACGTTCTATTATTACTTAATTAATCATGATTCAAGAGCCGCTCAAATATGATTGGCCCGACAAAGCTCAGCGCTCGGCGGTTGTTAATGGCAACCGTGAATCAAGAAGAATATGCAAATGTTATCACAAAGGAAAAAGTGATTGGCTGAGTTGTCAAACGAGCCTTTTGTCCTCACCGAGACCTCATTACCACATTTGCAAATGAGATGAAAGAGTTTACAAAATAAAATCATAGGGAGCACAATGAAATTGCACTCTGTTCTAGCTAATATTAGTGGCTTTTGTCAGGCTGAGCTGGGAGGGCCGCTGAGACTGGGGGGCGTCAGGGTCTCGTTTGTCACATCTTTCTTTGTTCTACTTTGTAGAGTTGTAGGATCACAACATGCGTGGGGGAGTGAGAGTTTATCAACTTATCGCCAGGAAATTACCACGAGAATTTGAGATGTCTGGTTAGCACCTTTGGCACCGTAGACTACCTTTCAACAGGGATTAATTTTTTTTTCTGGTGCTCCGAAAAAGGCTGCTAAAGACATATAGTGTCAAGCGCCTCACAGCTGCTTGAAAGCAATAACAAACACAAGAGGCCAAATGGCCGACCCCAAAATACTTTCTCTCCGCCCCTTTAAGAAAACAAGACATTGGCATCCGAGTCACTCTCCGCTAAGCACCGGAGATTAAAACTGAGATAATAGAGAATTCACGCTTCAAACAAGTAGAAAAGAAGCGAAATTTTTCTGTTGAGGATTATTTTCCGTTTAGCAGCGTGTATTCAGCCGCTTTATGCTATCTTTTAATCGATAAGCTCTTGAAGGCAGCCTCCTTCGCGCTGTCATGTAATCGCTAAGAAAAGGTCTAAAATTTCTCAATAGATTTTATCAGTATTTTGGGGATGTTTGGAGCGTCAGGTGTATGGCTTACAGAATCTCTTGGCTTGTTATTAATATCACTTACAAATCAAGACATAATAATGGCCTAGATCCGCAAGATCCAATCATACGGCTTCCCTTTCTTGAATTGATAAAGCGCCGAAAAGAACATAATGGTTTAATTTAATCACCAAAGTTTACGTCACTGCCGCGAGTCTTGTTTACAACAAAGCTGTAATAATGTGTTCAAAGTCGAAAACTATCTTTCCCACAAAGCAAATTCTATGTCGATCTGAACGCAGAAATGTCACTTGTCTTGTAAAAATAGACGTTTAATTTATTTGGAAGCGTTTTCCCCAAGAAATAACGAACTTTTATTAAACCGTTTTTTTTTATTCGAACGCTGGCACACTCGAGGATGCGAATCGAAAATAGATACAGGTCTGAAATTTCTACAAGCACTGATATTGCCTTTTCACGCATAAACGCGAACTGGATCAAAATCTGTAGCTATTGTTTCGTTTTCGGAAGTTCGAAACGGACACTGCCTTCAGAAGTTTAATTAAATTCTGTATTTTACGAGTTATCCACCACGTTAACATCAAATATAAAACTTATAATCCGCAAACGAATTGAACTAAAGCTGGTCAAAAGCGACATCACACAAAGCAGCAGCCTTTGTTTGCTTTCGTTCTTGTTCTGGCGTGTTTTGCAATGCCGCCCTCTCAGGTATTCTCAGCATGTACGAGATAAAAACTTTAGGCAGTGTCTGTAACGTTTTAATACGTCAAAAACACAGAGTTTATCACGAAACTTTGCTCGTTTTCGACGTCCGCTTTTTCTTCGACAAGGTAATACCAAAAACGTTTTTAAAATAAACAAGGAATGTTTTCACGGCTGAATAGTCGAGCGTCGGTCACACAAGATGTTCTTTAAAATTTTTCTTCGCGAATTTTACTATATTGTCGACTACGTTTTGGTTCAATAAAAACCTTTAACAAAAGTATACAACCGGCATTTGTCAAACTTCCATTCAAAGCTTTTATTACTAAGTGTTTTTAAGAAAGAAATGAGCATTTCTCATCGCTTCGCTCGACACTCCATCAACATCAATTGAGAATCTAACTTTTAGCTATTTACTCACCAATTCGCGCCATCACGTCCCAGAAACTCTTTCGATATAATTGTTTCGAACTGGTCCACTAAAACCACATTTTTGAAATAAAATCAGACAGACAGCAACGAAACACATCCGTAACATAAGACAGTGTCCGGTGTTTTGCGCTACATGACGAGTCAAGTCATAAATAAAAAGAAGAACGACCGCTTTGCAATTCAACATTCAGAAAAAATTTGCATCTATACATATACATGGCAGCCATAAATACTTGAGTTATGTTTGAAGACGTATTTGGTAAGAAGTCAGGCCCACAGCAGCGTGAAAGACAACTTCATGTATAATACAAAAGCTTTTCTGGACCAGCGTAAAAATGCGGAGCTTTTTAAAAGATACTTGTCGAAGAAAAGTTCGGTAAAGAAGCTAGAGCGCTTAGAGCGCTAAGAAAAGAACCGTTCAAACAATCAACATAAACATTCATAATACCGTTACACAGAGAGTTGATACCAGCAGTGTATGCCTCAAACAACAAAACTCAACCAAAATTCAAAGTATCGAGGTGTGAGAAAGTTCTGATAAAATACTTGCAGTAAACAAATTGGAGGTAAATTGTCTGGTAAAAGGATGGGATTGCTGGAGCGTTCCGCATATCGAAGCGTGGTTAAAACAACATCAAGTGAACTGACGCAAGGTATTTGGAAAGTATAGTTCAGGAAGCGTGTCTGTTGCGGTTAACTGTTTTAAAAGTATTTACAATGCCTATCCGGCATGGAAAATTTGACTCGAAAAAAATGAAATAAAAGGGGGCTTATATTTAGCTGCGCCAGCAAGAATTCAGCTTTCACAAAAATTATTTTATATATTCAATTTTGCTTATATTCTCTTAAATAGGTTCTTTCTTAGTAAAATATCAAGATCATACAATTTAAAAACTTGAAGCTCAACTGTGGCGAAGGATAATCTTTTTCAAAATAATTCTCGTAAAAAATAAAATAAAAACACTTAATTTTGTGATTTTATTCAGAGCACGGTTTTGTAGTACGTATGAGGAAGAAATTTAATTGTAAAATTTCTTTTAAATAGTTAAGACACTGATCAGTCGCTTGGTTTCCTTCTTCAGGGCTTTATACACCGCTCTGCTTTGTCCGAGTACACAAGCAAGGGGAGGGGTAAATTTCAACATTGCGTGTTTTTCTCGAGGTCAAGTTACATTTTTTTCTCAGAAACAAGTATCTGCACAATCGATGGCATTTTAATCCATAATCTTTATCTCAAGCAGCTGGAGCTATTTATCGAAGTTCTAATATATATTAAAACAAAATGAGAAATAATTTTAGTGATGCTAGAAAATTGAAAAAAAAAATATACATGTATATTTTTAATGTTCCGTAAGGATATATTTTTTGGAAATTGCCTACATGAAGCTGCTCAATATACATTTAAAAGTGGAAAAAAGCCGCTTTCGCGTGCTATTATTCATTCCTTACTGCGAGCCGGAACGCGTCGGTATAAAACCAGCAATAATGCCCTATTCAATTTACAAAACAAATTTTAGCTTACAAGACAGGCATAAAAGACATGATTTTTATATTTTAATAACACGTCAAAACATTATTAGCCTTTCAATGAACGCTGTGACGAATGATAAAAATAAATAAATAAAATGAAATTACCGAAGACGAATAATTCATTTTTGAGTCAAAACAACTTTTCTGTGCATGCTTATAATTCTACGGTGAAGTACGACTTTAGGACTTAATTGCAAGTTTTCATTAGTATATAAAAACGGGAATCATAAACCTTTTATTCTATAGAGCAGGCTGACAAGCCATGATATGGTATAAGACATAAGACTTAAAGTATTCAGTGCACGGTCAAGTTTTAAAATTTTATCAAAACTCTGATAAAAAAGGGCTTTCACCAACCCTGACAAACAGTTAGGGTTGAACGTATACATCGAATACACCACAGACACATGGCCTTTAGGAAATTGTTTATTTTTGACAGTGGCGCCAAATTTCATAATACATCCATATTCCGCGCTAAAATGACGAAAAAACAAAACTTTTCTCGCTGTGCAAATACATGGTGAATGACGTTCTCTGATCCAACTAAGAAGTTATAAAATAAAATTTATTGTCATTTTTTGATATGTACTTTGTAACTAATGACTTCTGCCCAGAGGAGTGACTCCGTGTCTCGTAACTGCCGAAACTTTTAACCAAAGTGAAATTTATTGTAACTAATATTTTTAATTCCGGTGTTAAGAATCCCTTTTTATTTTAGGACCTCTGTGGGTTTTTTCATATTAATTAGAGAAGTCGCCAAATGTAACATTTAATGCTTACTAAGTGCTTAATTGTCTCTTTTGATGAATTTCCGGCCAAATAAAACTGTACGTTTGGCGATATAGCAGGTGCATAAAAAAATTCATTTTATAGCAGGAAATTCAACCGACAAGCAAGAAGTTTTTTTTATCTCATTTTGCTTGTTTCTGAATTAGATTTTTAGATGACATGATCAAAACAACAATTACTATTCTGACTTTAGTCAGTACATTTTAAAACTTGATCTATCAGTCACGCTTCGTATTTTTGCGCTAAAACTTAGAAATCCAATCGTTTTGTAATTTTTCTAGTTTTTGATAGCCTATTTGGAACTAACGAGAAAATGTATTTTACTGCAAACTGTTGCATTCCAATTAAGGGATTTAAGTGCCTAGATACATATGCACGTGGGTTTAAGAACACGTGCGCGCACCTAAACACGAATACACACATAGATAGCCAGCATGTTCAATCATTTACAGCTATTTTGAAAAAGGCTGACACCTCCTATAGCCAAAACCAAAAACGAAAGGGGCTTTGGGTATACTTAAAAAACAACAAAACGACGACGACGACAATAGCAACAACAACAACAATAATAGGTTGGCCGAGAAGTCAGGTTAGCCCAGTGGTCAGTACTCGCGCCTCCCACCTCTACGACCCGGGTTCGAACCCTGGGCTTCGCATGTGGGCTGAGATTTGGCTGATCTCAATCTGACTCCGAGGGTTTTTCTCTGGGCACTCCGGTATTCCTCCCTCATGAAAATCAGCCTTTACGCTGAGATCTGAGCCATCTCCCTGATCAGTAATATGGCTATTAGTTATACAGCTAGAAAATTGAGTCGTAAATAAAGTTATTATTATTATTATTATCATCATCATCATTATTATTATTATTGAATGTAAACATTCGGGAGTAGTGCTTCCTCAGCAACTTCATGCAAAGTTAAGGTTTTGATTATTTGAATATACAGATTTATACTCCCTAAAATAAAGAATTGAAACAAAAAGGTTCTCTGATAGTTCCTAAATATAATTAATTACCTACCATTTAGCTAGACCTTTAAGACCAAAAAAGTCAGATACGGAGCAAATTTTAAGTAACCAATTTAGTAACGCAATCAAGGTCATATTTAAGTTGATTATTTGCGGAATTGCCACAGTTTTGTTGTCAAAAAGTTGCATTTATTCTATCTAGTATCTAATGGTTGGAATGTGGTATTTGGATTTCTATTCTGGAAAAAGATAATCGCTTTTAAGCTATCAATTCCAATTATTACACAGTCTGAACAAATTTCATAAATGAAGTTTTGATAGTTAGTATCACACAAAGTAGAAAGAACAGAAGAGATTGCACAAGCTAGAAGAAGTAGAAGAATAAAGGAAAGCTCTTCAAGCACTGCATAACCACTATGTGACAATATTTTAAGGTATCTTACTGTATTTGCAATCTCCCACTGCTATTAACATAAGTACTGAAAAAGTGTACACCGCCCTTTCCCTAAACCTGTAAATAATCTGTTTTACTATTATTTCCGGCTAAGCCCTTGGACTGCCGCTATTTTCTCTCTCTCTCTCTTAGTTCCCCACTCCCCTATTTTACCTAACAAATAAACCTGACCCCCCCCCAATATAACTTCTAACCCAAAGGAGACACGTAACTTGGTAGTTACATCAAGTTTACTTTACTAATTTTGAAAAATGTTCATTTTTTGGCAGTTAATTATATATAGATCAAAATCACCAAATGATACTACTTGTGAAATTTCTGATATGTACTAACGCAATTATTCCATGCTCTATAGATGGATATTTCAAAACCAGATACTTTTCATCAAAGTTCATAGGTCAAGATTATAATGGTCCAATAACATGTTAATCGTTGGCAGCTACTGAAATTATTGAAAAACCTCAGAGGACCAGTTTGACCCCCCCCAACCTTTGACTCTGGAGGACTAAAAGCTAAGGAAAGGAAAGTTAAAGCAAGCACTGATCTCACCAAGACTTGGAAACAGGCTTTAAATGTTAAATGGGTTTGAAGAAATGGTACTACAGTAGACCTTCCAGCTTCTTTCCTTACATTTTGTTCAGTGGGGCTCCACTGGAGATCCTCAACTGAGTCAGTATGTGCTCTGTATGCTCGCTGATCAACATGCCATGTGCCATCT
>JAOEJH020000019.1:0-11392 GCA_025448215.2 Palythoa grandis
TCCTGAGGTCCCCGGTTCGATCCCCGGCCTGGTCGAGGGTTGAATATTTGGGTGACCTTCTTTCCCGCTAAAGTTCAATCAGCTTTCCATCCTTCCGGGGTCGGTGAAATAAGTACCAGCATACATGGACTGCTTTGAAGCGGCTGCCTACTGCGCCTATATATGCTTCCGGTCCGCTGGGGATGATTGATCATTGTAAAGCGCCTTTGAGCATATATATGGAAAAGGCGCTATATAAATGAATCACTTTACTCCACTTTTACCAGTTGATCGTTTGCCATCCCGCTGTTTACATGTTATTTGGTCGTTGTTGTGTTTCGTAATTGCGTAGTAAAGCATAATTCACGAAAGAAAAAGCTGAATTAAATTTTCGAAAAAGAGCATATTGTGTCAAAAAAGACCCAATTCGATTGCGCTATTAGAAAGAATTTTAAAACCTAGTGTTTTCCTTGATTTCTTCTATATATTATGGCTGAAACAACCATTTTTTGAGTTTCTTACCACATTAAAGGAAAACATTTAGGCTGAGAGGTAGACTGCTAGCGATAAAGGTAGATTTGCTTTTCTCACCAGCTTGATTCTGACCTTCCCTCGTTGGAGCACCATAACAACTTACCCAAAATTGATCAAGGCCTTGAATTTAATGAGAATAACTTAATTTTTGGCAAAAACCTGGGCTCTGGACGTTTTGGACGTGTAGTTAAGGCTGAAGCAATCGGATCTCTGCCCGTTAATCCGCCAAAAACATCTATACATCAAAAACTTTGCACAAAGTCCCATTGCTCATCCGAACTGAGGAAGCGGTCAGACAGCTTGAAGATCAGTACAACAACTGTTGCAGTGAGGATACTTAAAGGTTAGACATTGACCAATTTTTCATAGCTCCTGCTTCTTTTCATCACAGACGTTGCTTTATGCGTTTGTCTTTACATCTCCGATAGGCAGTTAAAGCAATTCACCTTTACTTTCATTTTCATTTCTATTTTCATTACCATCATCATCATCGTCCTCTTCTAGTCTTCTCTCCTCCTCCTCCTCCTCCTCCTCCTTCTTCTTCTTCTTCTTCTTCTTCTTCTCCTACTCATGTTCTCAGTCTTCCTTCTTTTCCTTTTCTTCCTCCTCCTTAATTTCTTCTTCTTCTTCTTCTTCTTCTTCTTCGTTACCTACTCATGTTCTTCCTCTCCCTGTTCCTCCTTTTCCTCCTTCTTTTTCTTCCTCTTCTTCTTCTTCTTCTTTTTTCTCCTACTCCTGTTCCTCCTCCTTGATTTTTGTAAAAAGGGATATAACAATGTAATAATTGGAAATATTCTATCATACATGCCAATAATTTTTTTATCATTCTCCTTTTATCTTCATCTTCGCAATCATTAGCTATCAATATATTATTGTCATTGTTTTCATTTATTACACTGCATTCTCCTTAACTGAAAAGATATTATAACTACAATGTACAATAAAATGTTATAACAAATTTCAGCGACTTAACGTGATGATTCTTAACTTTTAACTATCGCTATAAATATTTCTATAAGTATTTCTGTCGTTTTTCCTTATGCACTTATTGGTTTTATGTTATACCCATTAGAGTGGGGAAGGGAAGGAAGGTGTTGGGGGTTTGAAGGGGAATTTAATGCACCAAGCTATTCCAAGGGAGCTGCTTTTTACACAGCACAGAAGTTAATCAATCTTGTAATCTGGAATATTTGATATAAGCTTGCTCCATTATTAGTACTATTTACTGTTTTGATGTTTTTGACTTGAAATCTTGTCTTGGGTGACAAAATTTTTCAGTGAAATGTCAGTTTCCACCATCTGCCCGACTCCCATCCCCACGGTAACAGAGCACTAACCATTTAAATTTCGTTTACCTTTTCTGCAATAACCGAAGTAATTAACTATTGTCTACAAAATGGCATTTCCAATTTAATAACTTCTTATGCTTCTATTGTTCCTAAAACTACTTGGTCAACACTATTATGCTCCAGAGAATGCAAGTGACAGCGATTACAAAGTTATTGCCTCAGAAATAAGTATCATGATAAAACTTGGTACACATCCAAACATCGTCAATATTCTTGGTACGTGCTCTCGTGGCAAGAGATTGTTACTAATTATGGAGTACGCCGAGCACGGGAGTCTGCTGCTTTTTCTCCGTCAAAGGAGGTCCGTCTATCGTGCCACGTGGGCTAAGACAAATACTGATCCCAAAGAAGATTACACAACCCTTGAAATGGTCATTGCTGCCCATCAAATATCCAAAGGGATGGAGTTTCTTGCTTCTAAGAAGGTATATAGTTTTTGTTAGTTTCAGTGGTAGTTCTATCTTGTGGTACACTTGTGTGTCTTTACCATACAATGCAATACCACACGATACCATAACATACCGTACAATGTCGCACCATGCAAAATCATATTTATTATACCCAAACCATATAACTTGTGCAAACCATATAGAAATATCACGCCAAAACACAGTTACCATACATCACACAACAACCAACTTCCTCCCCCCTCCACCCTTCCCTTCCTTTTTTACTACTATACTATGCAAAACTAAGAAACATGAAGTTAAGGCTAATTTCGTTTTGGAATAATTGACATAAACCGAACGTAAAGAACGTAGAGGGCCTTGATGGTATATGGTAATTATTCCATTTTCGGAGTATTTCCTTGACCGAGATGTTTTGTCGTTTACCTTTACAAAAGTCATGTTAATAATATTCACGGTGTATGATTTCAGTGCGTACATTGTGACCTGGCAGCCATAAACGTGATGGTTGGTGAAGGATATGTCATGAAGATTGGAGATTTTGTTTATGCAAGGGACGTGAACAAGAACCACGAAGATATCCATCAATCCAGAGATATATTGCCAGTGAAATGGATGGCTCTTGAATCTTTGATAAACAAAGTTTACACAGAGAAAAGTGATGTGTAAGTGTTTGCAAATTCGCATGAGAATACTTAGTATATCATAAAAGTTAAGCAAAGGAAAAATAATATGACCTCACGATTTAGAAAGTAGCAACCAATGTAGGCTAGTACACTAGTGAATGGCAAAATCGAACATTCAAGATAATCTGACACCGCTTTGCCTCTGTTGGTAGAATAGCTACATTAAACTTATTCCCAATGAAATAAATCTATATCATACAGGGCAAAACTAAGGAAATAGTTGGAGTAGCTTTTATGTTATATATTAAAATTCATAACTAGATAATTATTGGATCATATTTTTCAGTTTGAAATGTTGTTTTAGTTAGTTGCACTTATTGCCTGTATTTCTTCCTACACATCAGACACTGAAGACGTTTTAGTCATAACACTTTCAAACTTCTTTTTTCATACGTTAAAGTAACATGTTTTCTCACATGTATAGATATCAATATTTCGAAAGTATTTTGTTGAAGGGGAGTCAGGTTGGCGTACTGAGTGGTCATCGTTCATGCCCCGCACCTCTACGACCCGGGATCGAGTCCTGGTCTTCGCACATGGGCCGAGATTAACACGATCTCAACCTGACTCCGAGGGCATTTTTCCGGGTACTCCGGCCGGTTTTCCTCCCTCCGCAAAATCGACTCCCAGCTAATTACCACTGGCTGTCACGCCGTTCGTAAAAACGCTTTGAACTGAAATAGGGGGTTTGAGACAGAGAAAGACAGATATATATCATACACTTACTCTTTCTCTTTTCTCATTTACAATCGCTGATATAAAAACTCGTTGTGATGAATTGAATAAATTTACGTTTGATAGGAATCAGTTATTAATCGCTTATAACTTATTTACGCATTGCTAAATACAGCTGGTCGTTCGGTATTGTTGTCTGGGAGATACTTACTCTTGGACAAGTTCCATATTCCGATGTGGCCAATGAAGATCTACAGGATTTCCTAAGCAACAACAACAGATTGCCTCAACCAAAGAACTGCCCGCCTGAACTCTACGACATAGTGAGCAACTGCTGGGATCAAAATCCACATAACAGACCGACATTTCAAGTCCTTCTGGAACAAATTGAAACTCTTTTGAAGAATAAGGGAGTTGAGGTTGTTTTTTTTGTTTAATCATCGTTGACTCGATCTTATGCTATATTTTCTGTTTTCAGCTCAGTTTGTGGGTTCCGGATTAACCCCCGCTGGAACACTGTATTTTGTTCTTTCCTGGGGCTATTGGGGGATAACTTGTGATAGATTAAGTGTCTTGGTTAGGGGGAGTCAAAGATTTTCATTCTTTTAACAGTATTTATATTCTTAGCATGGGAAAAGATAAAGGTAGCTAGCTGTTTGGGGTATAATGTTCACGTTGTACAAGCATCCATATTTTGTTAACTTTACTGCTTTTCCTTCGAAAATAATATTCTTTCCTCATTCTTACACGCATTGTTAATTTTCACTACCCCGGTAAGTATTGTACGTGAATCAGTCTCACAATTTTACCCTAAAATTTTAGCCTATTTGCTTAATAGGCAGCTTAGGAGTTCGAGAATCTAGTTCAAACTTTAATCGTGTTTCAAATATCTGCCTTCTGTTTCGATTTTGCTCTAAATTCTGCACCAAGAAAATCAGGCTAAACTGCCTCGATTTGAGGTGAACGATAAAGCCCTTGATGTAGCAGAGAGCGCTAAATTGCTTGGTATCACCATCACTAGTAATCTTACGTGGAATGCACATGTGTCGGAAGTTGTAAAGAAAGCAGCAAAGCGCCTCTACTATCTTGAAAAGTAAAAGCGCGCTAATATTCCAAAGGCTGACTTAGCAAGGTTTTATATCATCTGTGTAAGGTCCGTGTGCGATTATGCCGCTCCTCTTTTTTATTCATCACTGCTAAATTACTCTCTAAATAACCTAAAACGCGTTCAAAAGAGGGCACTTTCAATCATTAGCCCCAATTGTATACCTACGCGAATTCTCTATCATCTCTTAATCTAGATTCATTAACGGACCACCATGAACACCTATGTAAGTCTCTGTTTGTAAAAATCGCAAATGATAGCGCGCATCGCTTACTTAAGCTTTTGCTACCCTCGTATTGGCCGAAATTTTGAGATCTTAATTGTAAAACCAATAGGGCCTAAAAATGTTTCATCATTCATCAATGCAATCGTATTAACAACTAAAAATAATTAATGGGAAATAGTTTTTAATGTTTCCTTTTACTCAGTAGCGGTTATTATTATGAAATATTCCATTAGTGTGTATTTTTAATGATGTAAAGATATATTTTAATTCATATCATAAAATAGCATTATGTAATACACAATTCTTTTAAAACGAAGCACTGACAGAGCCGTCCAGGGGGTAAAGAGTGCACCATAAGCTTTAACTGATAGCACAGACTTTGATGAGCTGACAAAACCACCATCAATGCATAGAATAGATTACCTTTGATTTACTTTGAACTTCTTTATCCAGTTTGTCAAGAGTGCAGACTTATTTGATATTGTTTAGATTAAATAAGTTCGTTTTAGTCATAACGTTAATCGTTTCAAGCACTTTCAGGACCACACACCTTGGACGTCAAGGGAAATCGATGAAAAAGTTGCCGATTACTCAACAAAGATGGCAGAAAGATCCTCTCTTTACAACGAAGAAGCAGCGAGCCTCCTAAGCCTTCTCTCTAATGAATACCACGAGAGAGACCAACACAACGGGGAACTTTGCAGGTACGTTGTTTTGCTCAGTGACATTTCTTCTCTTTCTGTCTAGGAAAACAACTGGGGGGGGGGGGGGCAGTCTTAGTAAGATTTTGAAGAACAAACAAATAAATTGATGGATAGTAGAAAAGTCGGAAAGGATATCTGCACAGAGAAAAGGTTAAGGCAAATACGAAGTTATGCATCCTAAGCCCAGCAATTGTTCACTTATGGCCAGCAGACATTTTGGTGGCCGTCCATTTAACATTAATCCCAAACTCAAATTTTAAAAGATGCGGGATTGCCTGATTAACCCCTTAGGGTTGTAAATCCTGCACCTTCCACTGTTATATTGTTCTGAATTAATTATAAAACTCTATTGTAACATGTGGAAAAATAAACCTGTTGAGCCTGTTGTTGTTGTTGTTGTTTTATTTACATTCACTAACACTATCTCATATTTCCGTCCACCGAACATGCACAAATTGCTCTCCCGACTTTTCTCCTCAAAACTCAATCAAATACGGACCTGAACAGAAGAGTTCCCTTAATTTAATCTATCCTGTCAGCAATTCTTAGGTTGTTTGTCACAAGGATATAGCTAATCTCACCAACATCTCAAAGAAAAACAGTTTTCCCAGTCACTTGATTGCTGGAGTAGTAAAGAAATATCTGTGTAAAATGAACCAAAATAATAAGTCAGATAATGTGAGAAATAAGGCTTTGTGTAAAGCATTTCAAATTACAATTTATAGGTCAATTTTCTAAAACAGCACAAAGGCATACACTTAGAGCAAATTTGGAAACGCTACTGTACCGACGATTTCAACAACAAGATAGCCTTCATCTTAGTGTGAAAAATAAATTCCCGAAGGACCTCCGTGCAGGTGTTGTACACAAATTTCTTTGTGCTGGCTGCATGTGCAGCCAGCTCAGTGTCGGTAAAACAACCCGACACCTTGCCACACGGGTACGTGAGCACCTAACCACGGACAAAATGTCACACATCTATAAACATCTCAAATATTCAGAGGGATGTCGTGCATGCAAAATGCGGTGAGTATTGATTTGGAATTCTTGACACTGATCCCGTTGGCATAGATCTTAAAATCAACGAAACCCTCCACATTAGATGGAAAAAGCTAACTATGAATCAGCAAATTAAGCACTCAATATTAAGCTGCCATTATAATTGAAATTAACTTTCTTTAATTTATACCAAGTTAGCATTTATATGCTGAGCTATCCCGGCGGCATTGTAACGGTACAATGACTATGGGAGTTAATTGTTAAATTACTGCTGTATTTAGACCATTTGGCTCATCCTCGGTTTAAGAACCTGTGAAGTTCACGAGTGACGTAGAACAAAGAAAACAATGAAGTGAAAACAATAGATAGAACGAACATAGTAGTGACAAAACAAAGAAAAACTTCATAGGTTCTTACACCGAGGTAAACCCGACCATTTGGAGTTCCCTTTTACTTTTTGTCCCCCTTATAGAGCAGTACGTTTCAAACGGTCAAAGTTACCAAATATAACAAAAACTACAAGCCTCTAAATCTGAAAATTTTGAAACAATGAACAACGAGAGTATACCATTCATAACAAGCAAAATGAATGGTTCAAATGGCCATGATTTACTGGTTCAAAATTTAAAAATTCTTGTTTTATTTTTCTTTCTTAAAATTATAAAGGTTAAAAACGTAATAATATTGTTCTACAGGTGTGAATCTCCCCTTCCTGCCTTGCCACCATGTCTTCCTGATCAGTTACTCGGGAGTGACATTACAGATTACTCTCTACCTCTCCCTCCCATCCCTCCCAGCTACGAAAAGGCTCTTGCTGGTGAACAAAACGTCGACAAACAACCTCAGCCGGTCGGAGAAGAAGAGAAGACAAAAAACGAAACTCTTGGGCATCCGCAAAGGGAAATAACGGACTCATTACGAAGAGTAGTGGTGAAAGTACATTCAGCAAGAGGTGATCAGACCAGAGTGTAGGAAGAACCTTGTTAAGGCCAAAGTTTATCTGGCGTGATTTGGTTGTATAACTCAGTTTTGTAATCACGTGAAGTAAATAGCAGACTGTAAGACTGATATCTAAAATATCGTAATATTTAAAATATCAGAGCCAAGAAGATAGGTTTAGAAGTTTTTAAGGGCTTTAAAAATTACAGAGCTACATTAGTCATGTTAGCCAGCAGAATAACCACTCCAATATTTGTTTGACAAGCAAAAACAAATCGACGACCTAGAATCACATGCCAAAGACACAACATTTGGCAGACTTACAAATCTAATTACAAATCTGTTTCTCAAAACGCTTGATTTCGCTAAAAGGCTAAATTTCCATAAGTAGTGCTTTGTACAGTTCTTTGTACACCAATGTAGTCATTTATTTTGCACTGAAACCCTACTTTAACGGTGGGAGGGGGGTGGTGTGAGGGTTGGATGATGGGGAAGGGAGACGGTGACAAAGTTGTTGCGCTGATCATTAACTAAAGAAGATATTTTAATTTAGACCATTAAATTGTAGGCGTTGTCAGTTATGTGTGTTTCCCCGTAATGAAATGTTTCGATTACTCTTGTTTCCACGGTAACGGGCCTTGGTGCCATAGCTTTTGTGGTGCCAAGTATTAAGTGCGCATTACCAGCCAACAATTTTCTTTTTATTTTGGGTAAATCTATGTCAGTTTTGCACAAATTGTAACGTCTTAGGTATTGCATAATTGTTCTTTGAAAGATTTTGACGTCATTTAGTGAGGGAGAGACGAAGCAAATCTTCAGTACAAGCTTTCGTGTTAATTTCAATTGCTTTATCGATAATTCTCATATCTGCGCTGCAAACAAATCAAACTCCTTTAAATCTATAGTGTTACCACAGCAACAACTTAATAACGTGACAGATCAATTTAAGTACTGGATATTCTAAACATTTATTATTTCCTTTTCGTGTACAAAATATTGTTTAAATATATTGAATAGTTCACAAGTTGAAGTCACGACCACTTTCTGCCCACCACGCACCACGAGCCACGCACCAGGGATCTGCAGGCAACCGTGCAAAGCTCAGTTAAGATGTTCTTTAGATGTTTCATCTTTACTGCTTTACCAAAAACTATTTGACAAATTTATCTGTATTGGTATTGGTATTTATTTGTATTGACCTCGCTTTTTAAATTAATGGCCCGATATTTCCGCCCAAATTATGAGGATTTAGCAACAAGAAGTCAATATCAGGTACATAAACACCCGCCAAAACCCAATCTTGAACTTGGCCATTTGTTCAAGGCATTGCTCAGACGCACGATTTTGTCTACTGTAGTTACAGAGACATGGCGTACCTGGTATAAGTGTCTGAATCATGCATGGGTGTTAGCGAGTAATTTTGTAGTTAGAGTACGTCTTATAAGAAGTTAATGCTAGGAAACACTAACAGTATGTTTTCGTTCTTAAACGTTTCATCACGGAACTTCGGTAAAGGTTCCGAGCGAATTTGACTCTAATTTTCTTAATTTCTCTAGTCACTGTTGCACTTTCTTGAACAGAGATCGGGGAAGACCTTAACAATTTCGAAATAATTTTCTTTTGAAAAAAGAGCCATCCATTTTACTGGCAACAAATGAGGTAGACTTTGCTCATTAGCATTAGATTCGGCGGCACATGGAAAGTTCGACGTTTTAAACGGAGTATGAACTACTAACGAACGATATTATTTTGAGCAACTTCATTGTCAAAAAGTTACAAGGAACGTTTGACAAAAATTCTACTGTTGTTGGATCAATAAATGATCAAATCGTCTTGAAATATCAACAAATTAAAAAGCAAAACCAATACAACGTATAGAATAGAAACTAAAATTAGTTTTTGTACTAAAACAAATTAAAGTTTATATGCTAGGATCTATTGGTTTTGCTTTTTAGATACATTGTACCTGAAGTTCTTGGTTCTGCTACAATTTAATCACAGATATTGTATTTTAATTTGCCACGACTATTTACGTGATGGGTGTTGTCTTTGACTGGAAGAGTAATATACAGACCGGTATCGTATAAATGAAATATCAGATATAGTATCTACCACGTACTCCCATGCATGCATGTCGAGATGATGTCGTTTCTTTGTGAGGTTTCAAAGTATTTCACTCACATCCTTTTGGGAAATTATTGTGCTCCGTCGTGCATAAACAATACACGTGGACACAGGAAGGAAAAGTTTTGAGATTTAATGCGGTTTTCAAGTGTTTCCATGCCTCTAGCCTTTCCATATCTAATTGCTATCAATATCATGCAAGAGCTCAATATGATCCGAATAAAAAAAAATTGGCAGTTTTCTGTATTTTCATAATAATTTAGTTACAATTGGTATTGTTATCTTGCCGAAAAAACCTCCGGAACAACTACATATTGTTTACTTACTCTTAAGGGAGCGACTTTGTAGATCCAGATCTTAAGAATAAGAGCAACAGAAGAGAATTTTGGGATACTAAATCATTCCTCGCATGAAAAATCTTGTTTGATAAGGAGCAGATACACGCTTATTTTAAGAACATTCTTTTAAGAACAACGAAGCTCACATTGATCAAAATTTAAGAACAATTTGACAACAGGCGCAGGCCCATGCTCAAGAACTGGGAAAATTTTGGTAATAAGGCATAAAACACACTCTGAGCCCTAAGGCTAAAGATTGTTTAACAAACAATGAAGGTAATGCAATGCCTAGTTTCTATTTTGTTTTTACTAAATAAAAACCATTCACAAACTAATTAGAAAAAATTAAGAAAAATTGAGACCGGAGTCGCCAAAAATGAAAAAATACCAAACGACAAACGTTGAGCCTCCCCAAAATTTATTGGTTTTTATATAAACAAAAACCGTGTCGGACGGTGATCGATCATTCATGTGGGTTATTGTTAATTCAAATACTAAACATTTGAACTGAAAAGTAAAAAAAAAACTAAAGAGGCTTTGTCATCTCATTTAAGAATAAATATTGTTGAAAGAATTCTATTCTCGAACGAAGAATTAACCTTCATTCGCATCAGCTTCTTTTTCAAATGTGTGTTTTTAGAGAGCAAACTTTCTTTTAAAATTTGATTTGAAAATTTGTGTTTTCTTTTACATGAGAAAATTTGGTTGTTTTTTTATTTGAAAATTGTTTCTCTTTGAAAATTGGCACGTTAGCAGTGCAAAAATCGATGGGTGTAGCCACAAACATTTACGTATGACGTAGTTGTCAAGGCAGTCAGGATTAATTTATCCAAACGAACATCCGTTCTAGGATTTTAGTCTCTGCATGGGTAGATTTTTAAAATTAAGGATCTAAGGCCATCCCCACTTATTTTTATGTTTACAGTCGTCCGACCCAACCAAAATTTTTGAAATTTGCCAAAAAAAAGTAGAAGCAATTATTAATGTATGTAAATAACATGCTGATACAAGCTGTTTTTATTTTATGGCCCAAGTAAAGTATAAGTTATGTACCCAACATGTGCAAAGCAATACATCTCAGTATCATCGCGCACTAATCTCGCAACGGAACCCATGCGCTCTGGACACTGATGCATGCGAACCAGTTGTTTTATGTTTCAACTCAGCATTTTCGCTACAAAGCAATAAATTTACGATAAAGAACAGCACTACACGCTTTATTTTTTATAAGAACCAGTAAATTTTGCTCATTGTTCTTAATTTTTTGGCTGCTTCAGCCTCAATTTGTTCTTAATGTGTTCTTATTTCTATGAGCGGCTTATATTGA
>JAOEJH020000128.1:0-11392 GCA_025448215.2 Palythoa grandis
TTCAGGCTCACTCTTTTTGTAAAGGGTTTCAGTACGGGCTTAGTCCCTCTGACCCGCGAGGCCATAGTGCCCTATTTGGTGGCTGTGTCATTATTAGCACGTATGTGCAACACAGCTATACTTGTATATGATATGCGTAAATTTTGCAGTCATCTAGTCTTTAAACTTGGTAACCAAGCCATAACTAGTGCCTGTGTGGTTGCGATCAAAGTTATCCTTTGGCTGTCTTGTACGAATTCATGTCGAACAACACTAGTGGTTTTGGCCGTCTTGAGCTCATTAGTCGACCAAGCCGTAGGAATTGTCAGCACAGAAGGTTTGTTCGTGTTCCTGTGTGAACCGGGATACCAACCACTAATCAATCTAACTAATAGACGTCAAGCCTGTGAAGATGGGTGATAACCGTTTTTTTCTCAGTGAATTAAAACGGCAACCGACAATCAAGTTGTTTGTTAATACTTACGAGTAAGTTTCGTGGCTGTATTACTAGTCGTCAGTATGAAGATTTTGTAATTTTGTTACTTTTTACTCATCTAGGTTAGCAGAGAAAGAAGAAGAGAGGGGTGTGGTATTTGTTCGTCTTCCAAGTGGATATGTTGTACCCTATGAAGCTTACCTTTATATGGTTAGTTTGACAGAGTTTCGAACCATTACTTTTTAAAATATATTTTCTATAGGTCTTTGAATGTTTAATCACTAATTCGGTTTGATATGAAAGTGCTTATTCGCTAAACTTAGCTTATTTAAGTGTTCGAAAACCAGAAAGGCTGGAAATACAGTGATTCATAATCAAACAACCGACATATTAACTCTAAAGGAAGTCCCGGCAATACAAGGACACTGACGAAAAGCATTGAAATAGCATCTTTCTAGCGAAAGCGATTATTTCTAACGAAACGGCAAGAAATGTTCGCTATATATATAATATGTTTATAGCCTATACACTTTGTTTTTTCAGGTTTTGTTTTATGCGCCAGCTAATTGTTTTTTATAGTGTGGTGTGTGCCGCAAATTATTAACGTTTGACGATTTCATCTTTTTATTTTCTTTACTTTACTAACGTTGCTTAGTTACTGTGCTCATTTAGTGAGTGGCTCCAACTAAATTGTTCACTACAATTGGTACAGGATTTAATGGAGCCGAAACCAATTGCGGAATTGCACACAGTTTAGCTAGCTGTATATAGGTATCCTGCTGATGAACAGTAACTGTCTTGCTATTTATTTTCACCAAGGTCTTTGAGGCAGCATTTCAATTTCTGGCCAGTATCAATGTTTTTTGTTGGGAAACCCCCACTCACGCCTGATCTTAACAATTGTTCACTAACCTTGCGCTAATTGATAATTTTGCCGCTGATGCTTTTGCCAAGCTACCCCTCGATTTAGTTTTTTCTATGTATATGATCAAACCAACATCGACACACCATCCCATCTGATTTTTAACCTTGTGAAACAGCTAGAAGAAATAAAAATACTTTAATTAACTATCATGTTCTTCTAAAGCAGCAGTAATTATAATCTTTCATTTACAGTCGTTTCAAAATCAGATGAAAGATGTAGAGGACATCTGCGGACCGTTTCCTTTTGATGCATACTTAACTCATGACGACAAACTTGTGAGTATTTATATAATTATGAATAAAGAAGAACGCAATGTGTCACTTCTTGGAATATTCATTCGTGAAAAGAATGTTTAAGGGTAAAAATGCTAGTAAAAACAAATATCTGCAATACACCTGGAAACTGTAAAAGTACCATATAAGATGTTAAAAGGTGTGACCTATCGGTTCGCAAGTATAAAGAAATGTGCGATCTTTAAAATCAGTAACCACGTTAAGGCCAAGCTCGCTTTTTTACCGATTGAAAATAGGGTACGAGTCAATAAAGCGTCTACTTTTGCTTTCTTAAAAAACGTTAAAATCCGTTTGCATTGTTGCTTTTTTTATAACAATCACAAATCGAGTAAGAACGGTAGATTAACGGTTGAAACATATTTATATGTAAAAAGATTTAGAGCGCTGGTGTGGATAGTTTTTCCAAAACAACAAACAAAAACGCAAAAGATTACCAAACCCGACCAAAGATTATTAAGATAACACTAACAGAAACATATTATTTTTCTCCCCTTCCCCCCCCCTGCCCAAACATGGGTTTTGATAATAGGAAAGAACAAAAATGGACTTTGAATCCTGTCGTAATCTCGGTTTAACGTTTACAGCTTGAACTCAACAAGCCACTGAAAACGCAAGGAGTCAATGTTGGCGCAAATGTTGATGTTAAAATCCGACTGAAAGGAGGGGCTCCGGATTCATCTGAATCAGGTATCTTTGTTTGTTTGTTTGTTTGTTTGTTTATTTCTTTCTTTGCGTGGTATAAAACATTTTAGTGCATCAACTGGAGGGCAGCAATTTTTCTTGTTTCGCCTTTTAAAGTCAAACCCCTGGAAACGTCCTTGACCATTCCAAGAAAGACCACGCCCATTGTAAACTCCAAATAAACATCTGGTTATCTCAACTGAATTAAACTTTGGGGCGAAATCAACATTGTTTACCTTCGAGTTAAGCCCTGCGACGTAACTGATTTTTAATTGTAAAATGCAACATTAATTTCGAAGAAAATAGTCACAAGAAGTGCTTTAGACTTAGGGGTCGATAATATGATTCCCCGATTTAGGCTGCATATAGTAAACTCAGTTTGTTAAAATCCTGACTTGATAATTCTAAAAAATGAATATAAAAAATTTAATTGAGGACGAGGCAAACCCAGCTTGCCCAGAAACTTAGACTTAGACCTTTCACACATTAACCACTTACCTAAGCATATACTGCTATGTTGCCAGTGTCCTGATCCCTGATGTTGTTATGGTCAACACTCCTAAGTAGCAACAGGGAGCCGTGAGTTCAATTCTCATACAGGACATGCATCAATGTCTTGCAAAGAGTGTGAATACAGCAATTAACGTTAGATCGCATTTGTACATATTACTTATATTACCGTAAAATGTGCTGCTGGAGGACAATATTTATATGTAGATACGTTTGATCTCAGTTTAACCTTAGTTTTCCGTGTTTTAACTTATTTCAGCGTTGAGATTGGAAAGGAACATAAAGGAACTAGAGAAAATTGAAGATCCAAATGAAATACAAGCGGAAATTCGCACATTGTACTGGGAAATTGATGATTTAGAAAACGCTACTCTTAAAAAACAATATTCTCAAACGTTATCTAGAATAGCTAGAAAAGCGTTTGAAAAAGACTTGACCGAGATGCTTCGTTGTAATGGCCTTCTCGATACGGCTTTGTATCTTGTACTTGATTGTATTAGAACTATTAATGACCTTGCTGAAAACTTATACAAAACAAGTAATGATAGTAAAAATGACAATAAGTCATTCACACTGTTGAAACAGAAGTTAGGTTCTAAGTTGGAAACACGGGGAGCACTGGTTTGTAAAGACATCAATATAGAACTACCCTGGGCAGCAACGTTAACTGAAAAATGTCCAACCTTACGGAGACTTCAGACAATGAAATTTTCCGAGCTTTCACGTATTTTGCAGGCTGCTGATAGTTACGACAGAATTTGTGTAGAAAACATTTATTCCGAAGGAAGCGAGATTAGGAAACAGTGCAGAAGTTATGGATTAAGTCTCGAAACATCACAAAAGCTTGAGGAAAAGGGAATAGCTAATGTTTCGGACATTACTGATTCTCAGCTAAGTGAAACCTTAGAAGAAATACCAGCAAACCAGAAATCTCGTATGAAAAAGATGCATACCAATACGAACCGTGACAAACTGAAGGAAAAAGAACAACAACAACAAAAACTGGAGAGCTACAAGGAAAGACTGGCAGAAGCAAAGTCGTTAGTTCAGGAGACACGAAAAGAGGCAGGAGAATTGTTTGAGAAAGGTAAAGAGACGTTTGAGAACAGAATGAAGGAAATCGCTGCAAAGGTAAAATTGCCAGTTGATTGGAACCATCAGAACCTTGACGACCCAAACAAATTACTTGAAAATGTTGAACAAGTGTTAAACGTAACAGCAGAAAAACTTGACATTGCTCCTTATGACACAAACGAAGAGGTTGTTGCAGCAGCCAGCGGAGGATTGGCTCGCTATGGATTAAACGTTGTGGGAGATGTTGCAGGAGGACTATCTAAACGGCCACCATTTCCCATATTAAAAAAACCAGAATATGTTGAATGGCTTAGTCCAACACGTGGATACGAGGTTTCTTTCTTCAAGACTACCCAGGCAAACGTAACTTCTGTTTTCCGTAAGTCGGTAGAATCGTCTGGCCTTAGCATAGCCACAAGTGTTTCTGGGGGATATGCTGGATTTTACGGAAGTGCATCAGCTCATTACAACACCGAAACTTCCAAGGAGTCAGAAAAGAAGTCGCAAACATTCGGCACGTATGCATCTACCACAAAGTACATTGTTCACCCAACAAAAGCATTTCGCATACCCAAGGAAGAGATGCAACTAGAGAATGATCCAAAGCTCAAGGCAAAAGACGTTATTGATCTGGCATCTGCAAGCCGTTTCCTTGAAGAATATGGCTCCCATGTGTCAGCAGGAATCCACACATTGGGTGGTGTATATTTCAGTACTATAGAAGTAACAACAAAGGAAGAAACAGAAGAATCGATTCTTCTGAATGCAGTTGGAAACCAGTTTGGAACGGAAGTCTCAGCCGGAATGATCGGAGCTGGCTGGTTTGTGTCAGGATCTGTGAAAACAGAAAACTTTGACATTTCTAGTTCTACTGACGCATCTGCAAAGAAAACAAGAGAAGGAAGATTTGAAACAACAGTGAAAACGCTTGGACCAGCAACTACTAATCCAAACACTTTCGGTGAGGTATTGCAGTGTAACAATGCAACGTGGTTTGTGATTGATCGCGGAGATCGAGGATCGCTTGTTCCAGTTTGGGAGCTACTAAGGAAACTTGATGATGAATACGCAAAACCTGCACTGCTTATAAAGCGTGCCTGGGATACAAAGCAGTATTCGAGGTTGGCAGTAAACGAAGAACCACCCCGGCCCATTGATCAACCTGGCTTAGACAAAGACGGAACAATTCAAACAGAACTTTCAGAGATGAAGGCTTATATTCGTAAAAGAACTTTAGTTGTCGATCTAGAATCAGACATGTGTATCGAGACTCTTATTGACATTTTCCGTAGAATTCGCACAACAGAACAGATATGTAAGACTTTGTCTGTCAAAAAAGAGGTAATGGCGGTTGCTTTGCACATATCATCATTTATGAATTTTCTCAAGAATGTTGCAATTAAACCACAGACGTCATTTGGTACAGCACATAACATTATACGTGATATGATTGACCCAGTAAAACTCAGAGGAAAAATTCACTTAGACCAAGATTTACAGGAACTACTGAAACGCAATACCGATAGAAATGGGGACGCTGACGTGATAGAAATAGACTCTGAAAACCTTGTGGAAGAACTAATCAAACTGGGCGAAAAAGTAGAATTTGAGGGGATGGACAGCGAGACTGGAAATCGCAAAGCTGCTTCCTTGTTACACAGCGCTCTAAGCAAGGAAACAGATGAAGATTTAAAGTTAGCACTCAATAAATTAGCTATTTCGATGGGATATCAAGAAGAAAACTACGATTTTCTGACACCATTAGGATCTAGAGAGTTGTCAATTCTGGCAAGCAAGATTTCTAAAATTCTACAAGCAAATTTCGATCCTGGAGCTAAAGTAAAGTATACATTTCTTTCCGAAAAAGGAGAAATTGGCTTCGGTCAAGTTGAAGCTGCTGGAACAGTCAAGCTAGTGCAAAAAAGAAATGCCTTTGTGTTATGGGAGTCGTTAACCAATAACACTACCGGAAAAACCTGGATGAGACAAAATGAGACGGAAGAGTGGAACTGTAATTGGCTGGGACAAATAACGCTCTCTGACCAAAAAAAATACAATAATCCAATTAAAAATAAACACTTATTTTGTCAGATACCCTTTTGGGAGCTCCAAACATACAACGAACAATGTGGCAGTGAAGATTCATTTTTGTATAGCGGTGGCCTAAAATGGCGTGCAAAATCAAAAGGAAACATCCCACAGACATTTGCAGTTGCCAATTTTTGTGTGGATAAAAAAGTCGTTTCAGGTGGACCTTCTTCTCCCGAAGACATTGCATATCTGTTATGCCGTAGAATGGATGCGTTTAACCGTAAAAGTGGTCCTGGTGGTTGGGATGAAGATGATGATAATGATGACCTTTCCTGGAGCGACGACGAAGAAGAAAACATTTTGGAAAAAAGTGAAGAAAGAAATCCTTTTCATTTACTTTTAGAATTATTATCGAAATGCACCTTGTCGGCAAAGATGCGGTTGTTTAATACGATGCTCCAACAACGGTATACAGTGCCATTAATTACTCAGAATTCTAGTGGAATGTTTTGTTACAATGTCGCTGCGTTGCGTTTTGTCAACATTAAACTTTTTTCACATAGCGTAGAGCTGCTCAACGACATGACCCTGCCACGAATAGCATTTGTTTCAAGACGACCGGAAACAGAAACCGAGAATAAACACCTCGTTAAGGAAGTTTTAAGCTGTAATATAGCAAGCTCTGTCAGCGATGGTACCCACAGGACAATTGCAGAACTTGGAGTGGGTTTTCTTAAAGATGATACCAAAACTGGAAACTGTGATCCAATGCTTACTTTACATGTGCAAGGAGACTACAAGCTTCTTTGGAAGTATGTCAATCACTTTGCAGACTTTGTTGTTGTTGAGCTCAAACCGAACGACTCGCTTTCAGATGAAGCAGAAGAGCACTACTGTGTGAACAAAACAATGAAAGTCTTAAAATGGAAAAATAGAAACGACCTACCAAAGCCACGAAAATCTACTAAGCCACAACTATTGATCGAAGGCAGTTTTCACGGAGTATCAAGCTTATTAAAACTAGCTATTCGCCATTATATCAAAAAAATGGACATAAAACCAGAGGATCGCTCACCTCTTCCTAATATAACGCTGAAGCGTAGACAAGTAGAGAATGAAATTACTGGTTTAAATGATATGGAAAAACGAATGGGACGAGAAAAATTTGATGAGCTACGCCAAAAACTAAAAATGCAAAACAGCTTTGCTAAACAGTGTGATATTCAATCAGAAATGAAACGCATTCGTGCGAACGTTGTTCAACGAGAAGACAAATACGAACAAGTGATGCAAGAGGAGATGTTTCGTTCAAGTATTGCAGACCAACAGATGAGACTACCACTTATTCAGCAGTTTGTCGGGTTGCTTAGTGAACCTGACAGTGACCTACGTGTTATTGGGATGCAGCAGTTTGGAAAACATATCAATCAACGTTGCGATGCAGTTCTTCGCAAAGAAAAAGTAACAAAAGATCGAGCATGGGGGTACTACAAGGAAAATCCCAAAGACAGCGATGCACTCCAAAGATACTACAGGGCCAAGAAAGAGTACACAAATAAAAGTATTAGTCTTACACACTGCTGGAGAGAGCTGAGCCATATATATTCTGCGAAACCAGGTATGTACCCAAGGTTACCACAGTTGGCAGCACAGAACCTGATAGATGGGTTTTCGCTGGAGATTATGGATGGTGATGCTGGAAGTGTGAATATTAAATGGTTCGAGAAAGTAATGCTTGAGCTAGATAGCAGGCTTACGGAAACACTTGGTCGTGAACCAAAGGTATTTGTTGTTAGCATAATGGGGACGCAGAGCACAGGCAAGTCAACGCTTCTTAACACTATGTTTGGTTGTCAACTTCAGACTTCCTCAGGACAATGCACGAGAGGAGTCCATCTGCAATTGGCCAAGGCCGAAAACCGTGAAGGGATTGACTATGTACTTATCATGGATACTGAAGGAATTAGAAGCCCTGAGTATTTTGGAACAGAGGGTTCTGTGTCAAGAGACAATCGCATGGCAACGTTTGCAGTTCTACCAGCACATGCCTGCATTGTCACTACTGTAAATGAAGAAGACTCTGCTATCAAGGAGGTTCTTCCGATCGTAATGTTAGCTTTTAAGGGATCGAATATTGCACAAGAAAGCGCTGGTCGTCTGTCATCCTTACTGTTTTTTGTTTATAGTAAGGTGGGAACATCTCCGAGCGACCTTGAAGGGTTTGAAGAAAACCGTCGGCAACTTGTAATGGAACTTCAAAATGCAGCAGACAAGATTGCTGGCTCAAAAGTTGCTGGCACTGATACTTCTCATAACACTACAGAAAGCGGTGGAAGGAATCTAAAGAAAGTCCTTTCAAATTTCAGGACAAACAAAAACGAAGCCGAAAGCGATGTGAAATATCTTGGTTTGTTAAACAAAGGAGAGAAACCGCCAGACGATACTCCTAATTTCGAATACGGGGAAAAGGTTTACCTACTTCTTGAGTACATGCACAAAAGAATGAAGGAATGTTCATTCAAAGGTCAAACACTCAAAGGGTGGGTGGAATATCTTAATCTGGTAATAAACTGCATCAATACGTCAGATTTTGAACTGCATTTCAAGACAGCGTTACAATTTCAGTCGTACAATGATTTGCAAGATAAATTATATGATATCCGAGAAATATTGTCTAATAAGTATTCTGAAGCATACAACGCAATTGAGCATCAACTGTTAACCGTAAAAGAAGAGCCAAGAATCGACGACCTTATTGACAAGCTTCGTCGCAACGTGTCTGTGAGCGACCAGGAACAAACATCTGTGGTTAACAAGTTACTACAAAGAAAGGAGTATCAGCAGTTCAGAACAGACGAATTAAGCCAGTGGAACTATTTTAAAAGCGAAAGGCAGCGGACCTGGGAACAGCTATTAAGAGATGCTCATGAGACTAAATGGAGGTTTTCTAAACAAGAGGAACAGCTTGAAAAATCAATTTGGAATGAACTTAGAAGACAGTGGGAGACCAATCGTCAGAATCTCAATGATGATACCCGGCAGCGTGATTTGTTTTGCAAAATCTTTGATAAGCATTTGAGAAAGGCAAGGGAAGATCACCCCCCTTTGAATACGGAAAAAAAGATCAGAGAAGAATACTCTCTGATTTGGGAGCAATTTGAAATGGAGAGAGGTAAACATTGGCTGTCAAGAGGTCTAGATAAACTTGCTGAAGGATTCGATTCATTTCTAAAAGAAGTTGGATTCAAAGATAAACCCAACTTGCAAAAAATTGCAGGTGATCTAAGATCACAAGTGACAGAAAGACTGCGGACTGTTAAACGCTATAACGCTCAGTGCGTTTCAGATGCTATCAAGTACACCAATGAAGCAATTGACAAGAATTCGATTTCCAATAAAAACGAGAAAAAACGACTACATCAAGTTGTTTTCACCTTGTTAAATGAAAAACTCGAGCGTATTCAAAACCAGTGGGATAAGAACAACAACGTGACTGTGAAGTTAGAAAATTCAAGAGAGCGCTTACTCCAAAAATTTAAGAACATGTGCAAAGGGTTTGTTGGTGCCAAATCTGTTGCTGCCGAGATCTCTGGTGCTCTTAAGCAGGCATACACGTCTGGATATAAACACCATCTTGCCTTTGACACCTTTCAAACAGTGAAGTTCAAGAAGTGGGTGAAGTTTCCGGACACTATGCAGGCACATATCGATCTTGACTTAATCAAAATGATCAGAGATCGAAGATCAACGGATTTGCTGCGTTCGATTTACAATTCGCGGAAGCATTACGAAAACATTTTAACTGAACTTATTGTTCAGTGCAGTAGGAAAAACGTTATGGCAGATGAAGTGATTGAAAACATTAAGGAGGCTGTAAAGACTGCAACTACTTACATCAAACAGTATCAAGACAACTTTGCGTACTCATTTCGAGAAAAACTTGATGATCATTTGGCACATGAGCTGTTGAAAGAGTTTCCTACTGGAATTTGGGATAGTGTAACTAAACAAGAAGAAAAAGATGGATTGTCGAAGAGAGATTGGACAGACATAGGAGCCGACATACAAAAAAGCGTGGACTTGTGGAAACAGGAAAAGTCACCTCATGTATCCGACCGCGAACTTTGCGAACTTGTCACATCCATAATGGAAAGAGAACGAGGACCTACTTCGGCCAGAGAAAGATGTTCAGAGCCCTGTCCTCACTGCAAGATGTTATGTTTTCATTCATCTGGTCATGAAAATGAATCAAGCGATCAGGCAAGGCTTCATGATGCGCATCACCAGCCTAGAGGAATTTGTAGCGTGGGGTGGTTTGGTTCAAAAGAGCTTTGCGATGAGTCCTGCACGGAGTTGGTTGAAAACAATGCTTCTTTCCAATATGGTGGCGAATGGATACCATATAAGGATTTCTGCAAAAAATACCCTTCCTGGGCCCTCCCGAGTACGAAGAAGAAACAAAAGCTTCGAGAATACATATTTGCAAATTACCAAGACGAGTTGGTGAAAAGATTTAACGGAACCAAACGATGTCCAGAGTCTAAGTTGTTCCGCTTTAAACACGACCTTGATGACATAGAACGTGAGCGTAAGAAGGCCTTACAGTGAATGAACGGAATTTTAAATAAAATCAGTTTAATTTTTCAGAACTTCTTATCTAGTTATGATAGTTAAAGGCATATAGACGGAGTCAGTTTAAATTTGTAAAACTCAGTTCAAAACAATGGAATCAAACAAGAATTTCGCGTGTTTCCCTACGTTGCTTTATTTAGGAGGGACAAAAAATAGGTAAACGTCTATCTTTGATGGTGAAGTAAGAGTAACGAATTCTAGGACATTTTCATGATCTTTTAACCACTGGGTGTGTTATTACGCGGCGTTTACAAGGTGAAAATTCCATATTAATTTTTATATTTGATAACATTGAAGTGTATTGGTTACCACTTATTACCACAGATCCCCAGATATTTTATATCATCTTTTTAACTATTGGAGTTTGTCCTCGTCAAAACGCACCCTTTGACTTTGTCTGATTAAATTCTAGTATGTCATAACAAAAACAAATGTAGACTCTTTCATTGCCAAGTTTGTCTTGATAAAATATTTCTTACACAAAACCAACGAACGTATATTTTCTGTAGAACTACTAGCTTTGAATCCATAAATTCTTTGAAAAACAGCAACGAAAGTCAATTTTTACGTTTTTACCGTTGCATATCATTGTCAAGTACATAAAAACGACAAAAATCATATATGTAATCATTAAAAACAGGTAAAATACTACGACAAGACTGGTGTTCTTTTCTACTGGGTAATTCCATTTCATTTAGATTGCTTTCGAAAAACCTTTTCTCTTTCCCTGAAATTTTGTTGGATAGTGAGGGATTTGAAAGAAGTGTTTGAATAAGAAGAATTTTGAGTACGATAACCAAACCGTCCCTCCTGACCATGCGAAAGTGCAGC
>JAOEJH020000343.1:0-11391 GCA_025448215.2 Palythoa grandis
TTGAATTAATCCGTAATAAATTACAGAATTAAAGATTTCTGTAAGATCTTCGTTTTCGTAGTGCGTCTTTTTGTTCTTAAAATAACGCCAACCTCTTTTAAAATTGTGTTCGTAGTGGGTCTTCGTTTTCGTAGTGGGTCTTTGTTTTCGTAGTGGGTCTTCGTTTTCGTAGTGGGTCTTTGTTTTTGTAGTGGGTCTTCGTTTTCGTAGTGGGTCTTTGTTTTTGTAGTGGGTCTTCGTTTTCGTAGTGGGTCTTTGTTTTTGTAGTGGGTCTTCGTTTTCGTAGTGGGTCTTCGTTTTCGTAGTGGGTCTTCGGTCATAGTTTTCGGGGTCTTCGTTTTCGATACTACCCTCAGAGCATTTCGACCGCCGCGTTTGTATTTTCATTATCATGTTATTGCACTAAATTAGTTTTTTAAAATAGCATCCAAGTTCATATATTCAAATAAAGAAAACTTTCCGGTTGAAGCAAATGAATCTTGAAAACGTGAAAACGCTATTTATTGTTATAGACCTTTACAATTAATATGTCGACCCAGCGTTAGTTTATAAAAACTATTTGTCAGGGGAATACTGTTTGAATAAAAAAAATCCAAAAAGGCACGTAGGTCCCAGTCCTAACCGCGCCTATGGCGACAAGAGGATCACGTGATAATGCTGGGGAAGAATCAATTATGATGTAGATTCTACACGCCACGAGTGGCGAAAAACAATAAAACACGCTTTTTCTATGTTTTATACTCTAATAAAACATGGGTTTTTGACCAATCAGAGCGCGCGCAGGGTCCTATCTATCTATATTATAATATGTGGTAATATATCTTAAAATGGACATACTGACCACCTGAATGCTCGATTGAAACAGAAGAGGTAAGTGAGGGTCGTCCTTGACTTATATTAGCACAAAACATCAGCTGATCCGTCACGTTAACTGAACCTGAAGTAGAAAGGCGTGGCCCAAATGTGACTGGTGGATTAGCGAGATACCCAGGGCTGGAAGGTAGAGACTCCATCTCAGTCCCGCTGGAGTACGATGTGCCAGAATCACGACGAAGAGAAGAGTCGGGGACTTGAAGGAAGGCGGAAGATAAGGAATCCTGACGGCAAACGCAGCAATCTGAGCCCACGCTACATGCACTACACAGGCGACGTCGTCTCTCAGCATGCGCAGTTGAAAGATTGTCTTCTGCAAGGTCCCGCTTATCTGATTGGATGGCTTTTGCAGTTGCTTCTTCGAGGCCTAAATTGTAACCATAAAAATGAGAATCAGTGCAAAAAGTTCAACCTACAGTTATGATATCAGTTTAATGTTCATACATTAGTAGCCAAGATAAACAGTAATTCTAAGTGGACGACATCGCTACATCATGTTTTTATCTATCGTTAAAATTACTTCAAAATCAGTTTAGAAAACGTCACTTATTAAATATTTGAAACAGGATTATCAACTATACTCTTTGAACGGTGCAGTATAAAGAAAATTCTAAACTGAAATGGAGCAATTTAATTTCTTCAAGTGTGTCAAAACTTTGATCTAGTCTAGTGAAATCGGTAATAGCTGCAAAGTAGAACTCGACAAATACTTACCTTGCTGTTTATTTTCTTTTAACGAAGATAAGTTTCTTAGACGAGCTGAAACCACTGCAGCAACGCTAACATGACGAAAACTTAAATGCTGTCTGCCAGTGTTATTTTTCCCCGCATCTTGGATTAATATTGGAAAAATGTATTAGTTTCCTTACCAACTTTAAACGTCTTGTCCAAACGATACAAATCGTGTATAATACTAATCTAGAGTTAGTGCAAGTGGTAAGGGTGCAACTTAACAAAGTCATTGGTAACAATTATGATTCAATATAAAATTTGACGAAAATAACAGCAATATCCAAGAGAGACAACGCAATCCTGTTGATGGAATCTAGAAGTAATGCCTTCCTGAATATGTTGATGGAATCTAGAAGTCTTTTGATGGAAACAAGCTTCAGGAATTTTGAATCCAGTTGATGGAATCCAGAATCCTGTACATGCAATCCAGGATCATGTTGATGGAATTTAGAATCCTTTTAATGGAATCCAGAGTCATGTTGATGGAATCTAGAATCCTTTTAATGGAATCCAGAATCTTATTAATGGAATCTAGAATCCTTTTAATGGAATCCAGAATCTTATTAATGGAATCTAGAATCATTTTAATGTAATCCAGAATCAAGTTGACGAAATCTCGAATATTGTTGATGAATGCAGAATCCAGTCCAAGGATTCCAGAATCCAGAATATGGAAACCAGAATCCAAGAGAGTCTTGGATAATGAGTTAATATAAGATGAAGGTCAGCTTTTACTATTAAGCTAAATTGTTGGTTCTTTCTGTGAGTACCAGTGTGTATCGGAGGAAGTGTGTCGCAGACGGCTAAATGCAGTTAGAGGCAATGGGAAAAGACAAGTTAAAGCTGACCTCAGCCTTTCACCCAAATAAAAAACTTAATAAATCACTCCTCCGGTACACAGAGAAAGATCCAAATTGTCTCCCTACCGAAGTCAAATCGTTTTTCCGTTGAGCGGCCACACAGTATCAGGGGATGTTTAACAATAAACCAGTAGGCCCTTCGATAGTGTTTTCTGATTAACCCGTACAACAGCGGGTTGAACAGCAAGTTTATACTGACCACGTGCACCTGGAACGAGATCACGGAACAGACAGCCATCTTGGTCCAACCGTAACGGTGAAATACAATTAAAACCTACAAAATTCAAAAATTAGAAAGTAAAACCGACAGCAATGCTTTCTTGTATTCTTTCAATTTTAGCTATTGAAGTTGGCCGGTAAACCAGTTGTTACTGAGCACGCTGCCCATCGTCTCCTTTCCCGTCCTTTAATTTTTGTTTCTTTTTAAGTGTATCAGTAATACAGGATTTCTTGCTTTTACAGAACTGTACTTAAGATAGAATGGTTTTATCAAGTTTTATTGAAGGCCAAGTTATACGGTCTCTGGTAGCCGAGACAACCCGGCTTCGAGAAAATTAAGAAACCGTAAATAAAATGACTCCATAATAACACTGACAGAACTTACAGTTACAAAGATATTCATTCTTAATGAACAAATGTATTTGTAACTCAAAACCGCTAGCTGACAGCTTGAAACAACTTAAACGCTTTTTTTTATGTAAGAACCAGTAAATTTTGGTTGAGGTTCATTGTTCCTCGCTTTTTGCACAAATTGAGCCTCTATAGTTCTTAAATTGTTCATAGTCAAAAGTCAGAGGACTCTTTTGACTTTGATTTTGAAAAGTCTTGAAACAAAAAAATGAGTTGCGATATTTCACAGTGTAATCAAACGTGCAAGTACATGAAAATAAATTCTGTATTTGTAAACAATAAGCCATGTTCTGGCATAATTTTCTCTGTGAATACAAAGTTCAGTTACATCTGAAACCGAGAATCGATTGCTCTAACTTACACCGGTTATTCTTGATTTTTGGGTAGATTTGAGCCTCGTTTTTATAAAAAAAATTTCTTATAAGAAAAATGCTTGTACTGCCTTCGGTTAGTATTACAGGTGCAGGTTTTTCACTATTTCTTGAATATCTTTTTCGCGTGTTGCATTATTAGACATGTACAACAAATATATAAGCTCAGTGAAAATACAAGCAAATGTAACCTATGTGAGACAAATTTTACCTTTCGCTAATCAAAAACATTTGTTTCAAAACTACTATAGTAGAAGTAGACTAAGATTTGTTTTAAATGGGTTGACTTCAACTTCAGCTTTAATAAAACATAATTTCTCTTTACAGTATAAAAGCACTGAATTGCGAGAATTTTAAAATACATTAAATTAATACTCTTTGAAGACATAAAAGAATATTAGATACTAATGTGCTAAACTACTTTCTTTGTTGTCTTGGCAGTAAATGTCAGATTTTACAATTAACGAGTTTGCTAATTAATCGATTTGCATTTACGGATGGGAGTTGAAAGGTTCTTCGTTTGTTTAGCTGTATCTGCAACCATTTAGATCTAGAACTAGCAACGAGTATAACTTTTAAGGTTGTTTTTTGTTTTCAACGATTTTCTTAAAAAAACCTTTGACGTGTTATTTCTTCACAAATTTTTAGTTGTATTTCGCTAGTGCACTAAGTGAAATCTCACTTAAAGCAACCGAGTTTTCAGCAACTGCATGGGACCGACACTTTCTTTTACATAAACACACAAGGCAAATTTTTCAGTTCCTAGCCGTACGACAGACTTGTCTTGGTGAGAACAGCAGCCCTCTAACCACGCTGGCTGAAGTATAGTGCTTCCCGTTGTCATGTCCTGTCTCAATGGCTGGGAAACGTCCTTTGTAAAAGCGGGAAACCATAGAAAATGTTTTCTACATCAAAACGTTAATATTCTCTGATATTTGCATTTAGCCTCTCTGGTAATGGTTATGGTGACATGAAAAAGTACGTACTTCATCAGTTGATCATTAAGTGACAACTAGTTTATTGTGCTATGACTTATGTGTTCTTAAAGAGCACATCTCAAAGTCCCTTTCAAAGTGACTTTTGAGACAATTTGAGTTCTCTTGCTTTGCTACTGGTGGTGATGACAAAGCAATTATTGCTTGTTTTAATGTTTAATATTAGTTTCCTCTGCAAAGAGTTAGAAAGCATTGTCTAGATATATTAGCACTGCGATTGTGACTAATCGAACAACATCGCGAGTGACCATAATACTGCCAGTCAATTAATACCGAATCAATTAAGAATAGCATTCAACTTGGCCTCATAAAAAAAAAAATAAAAAGCACTGCATTAATTTTCGGAACTTGGTCTTCCTGTTGTTTTCAACAAACGCTTGAAGGAAAAAACAGTAACCGATGCGCCATATCAAGTTCGTGCATGTCAGCACGGAAATTCAGTACATTCAGTAAAGTCAAAATTAGGCTGTGAACAGCCTCTCTGTTCGAGAAAAGGGGAAAATTTAGCGAGCAACGAAGCCGCGCATACCCAGGGTCGGTGAGGGAAGCGAGCGGCAAAGGGAATAGGGATAGAGGACATTAGGGATTTGCATGTTCACAAGCTATTAAATCAAAACCGAGTTATATAGCTTACCAGCTATCATGCAAAAATCCGTTTCTTAATCTTACAGCCGATAGCTTACAAAAAGTTTGATATCCCAAACAAATTTAAGAAAAATCCCTTATGCGGCTACATCATTATGCATTGTTGAGTGTACCGCGTACGGAGTGATGTAAAAACCATTTTGTGTTTATCGTTTGAAAATAAAAATCTAGATAACAAAGGTTAATGTTTAACTGTGTAATTTATAATCATGGGAATACACAGCGAACCCACGATGAATTCTAGTTATTGGATTATCATTTGAAATTATAATGCTTTCTATATATAAAGAGCTGACTGTTCATCATTTAAAACAAAACTTACGTTGGAGAAATGTTTCCAAATATTGACAAGATCTTCATTCGTTACTCAGTTAGAGTATAAATTTGTTTTTAAAGCTCAGTTCCTCCGATTACTTAATCCTTTTCTTGACCATACCTTGAACTTGGCAATGGGTATACCTTATCGCCTTCGGGTGTTTTGTTTTTCCTAAATGAAAGATTTGAGCGTCTTTTGTTGATAAAAAAAAGGCGCAGACACAACTTTTGAGCAAACAAAAATAAAGATCGGCCCACGGTTTCATATATAGCTAAAGAAAATCGATCAACCGTGTTTCGTAAAGAAATTTCTTTTTCTGAATTCACTTTTAAGCAGCTGTGAGCACTTATAATTTTTGTGCTTGGCTGGTATTACTCTTTAGAATGGCGGATTAAAATTAACGTGCTCTCAACTGATAACATTCGTTGCCTTATCAGCTATCGGTTTTCAAAAAATACGTTTTTGAAAATCTTTTTTAACCAAACTTTCAACATAAAGAAGACACTAATTCTGTAGGATAAGTGGTGCCAAACACAACATATATTTTTTTCGGAGTACAATCTTGAAAACAAGTTTTGTTATTTTCATTTATTTCTTGCGAAAAATATATAAAACTAGAGAATCTGGAATAGAAATTTAGTGTTAACGGAAGCTGCGTTTTCAATGCAACTCTTCTTTATAGCGTAGAAACTTTGGCAATTTATGGTTTTTAAAAGCCAAAAAATGTCATGAATTACTTTTATATACTTTTGGCTTGAAAACAATATGACTATTTTTGATGTTTTAAGCCCGGACAACAATATCTATAAGGTTTACGGTAATTATAATTTACCTACCTGCACAGGTATAAAACTGAGCGTGAAGTAAAGGGAGGCAATACCCATTAGATGAGCGTATTTTAGGTCACTTCGAGACTGTTTTATTCGCCGGTCTTGCTTACCTAACGATTCCATACCCGGGGCCGCTTCAACAACAGGTGCAACAGTTCGCTTTCGCCGCTCTCTTTTTACAAAGTATACTATCACACTGACGTTTGAAACGAGGACAACTAATGCAGCAAACGCACTGTCTATCATATTAAGAATCACGTATATATCAGAGAAACAACGTGCTTCCAATGCAGGCCAATGATAAACACACAAGCTCCATTGTGTTACCTTGGAGTCAATGTGGAGCGTCGCCATTCCTGTAACAGGCAATAGAGCAATAAAGATGCTATATACTAAAGTACTCGCTACAAATAAAATAGTTTTTTTCATGTTCACTTTTGAGCGATAGAAAAACGGTTTTGCTATCGCTAGAAATCTGTCGACTGCGATCCACGACGCTGAAAGCATCGAAAACTTTGAGCATGCAACCGAAATAAATGTATTTATGTAGCACAAAACAAGTCCTCCGGGCCATATTTTTACGATATTATACGCTATGAGCAGTGGAAAAACAAAAAGTGCTGTCAGAAGGTCTGTGGTTGCCAAACAGCCAAGAAGCACATCTGGAGGTCGCATTCTCTTCTTTCTACAAACCACATTCAACGTTAAAATGTTGCCTGCAACAATCACAAGTGTAATTGATGTCAAATATATCTCTGAAGCCGGCTTTTCTCTCTTTTCTTCTTCTGGAAATGGTCCATACAACCCAGAAATATTTTTAAATAACTGATTACTTGAGGTTTGGTTCGAAGCCATTATTAGCAATTACACATGCCAATTCTCACTTAAACTGACATTTCGCGTTTTCCCTCGTTTCTTCTTTTAAAAGAGACAGAAGACAGTTAACCAGTTCGACATGTTCAAAGCATCTGAATATTGTAAAACCGATAGAAACTTTTTTGCGGACGTATTCTACCCTTCCCACATGCAAACCGTAATGCGCTATAAACCGGTTAAGTATTCACGTATCCAAAATAGAGTGACGTCACATGCCAAGCGAAATATGTCACTGAAAGTCAAAAGCACCTGTTTGCATCATTCGCAACTGTAGAACATCATTTTTCAACATTAATATGAATCGAAGTTCGTTTTTTCTAATCCTGGATTTTATTTTATTATGATCAAAATATACTTTCTTTTAAATAATAACCGCTTTCTCGTTGCCAATTTTGTTCCACCGAGTCTGTTCGTTTGTTTTTCGAAGCTTAGTTTATGTCGCTTTCATTTATGCATCCGATGACAAAAACCAATAGCAGCTAGCGAAAATCATTTAAATGGTCAAAAAGTTTTCCCAACTTTTGTAACGAAACATGTATTATAATAACGTTATTACGGTATAGATCGAGCAAGATTAAAATAAGATTTCTAGCAAATGGAGATCAAATTTAACTAATGATGCAATGAAATCTTTGTTGAAAACTTAAATTGGTTTCAGAAAACGTTCACTCATTTGCATTTCAAATTAGTGAAACCTTTCCTCTCTTTGACAACAGCAGGGCATCGATTTTGAAACATTTGCAGTATTATTGTATATAGTTCGTTTGGCTAAGAAATAAAGTTCATACATGTGTATTGTTGATAAAGTTGCATTTAATTTGTGTAACTGGTATTTATAAATTGCAGAAACTGCTCAATAAAAATCTTTCTTCGAATGTTAATACATTGGACCACCCAAATCTCAAGTTAGAATTTTTTAAAACATCGTTAGGTTATAGACTGGGCAGATATTTTTAGGAACTTTTTGGCTATAACAAAATTTCAAACTTGTGCTCCAAAAAAGCCTTCCGTTGAAAGTTACTGAGAAAATAATCTGAATAAAAACATTTGTGGTGTCGCCAAAACTTTTTAATAAAAATCAATGTACTTAGCGTAATAATAAATGCAAGTAAACATATTTGAAATGAATCTTCGTTAGGAACCAACAATTAACGGTGCAATTGCGCGCGATTGCCTGAGTGATTATTATTTATTTTGCCAATAAAACTAGTAAGTTGACGCAAAGCATGTAAGCGAAGTTTTGTTTGCTTCATCTTGGTGGTAATTTTACTGCTTTTTGCGTCTTTTTTTTTCTAAACACATGTACGGGTGGCACGTTTCTCTGTCTGTTTCCGCTGCTTGGCAAATCTTATGTACTTTACTTGACAATGAATTAAGAATGAACCCATTTACGAGAAAAATTAATGATCAATACTGATCAATACTGCGTGGCTGGATTAGTTCTATCTATATTTGGCACTATTAAACTGAAACTGAAACTGCGTTCAAATTTTACTTTTCTTTTTGTCATAAAATTTGACCACATTCTTCTTTCCGTTCTGCTCCTTCTTTGTTTTCAGTTTTAGTGTTTTTTGTTTTTCCCCGAGCCAACAAAAAAAGAACAAAAAGACAGTCATATCAAGAGAAATAAAATCATGATCATTTTTTCTCGTAAACACGTATAGACGGATTTCAGCTGACGTAATGTTTACAACCAAACCTTTTCAAATTAAAACACCTCCAAGACATTAAACAAAGAAACCTTTGTCTTAAACTTCCAATCAAGGACTGGTAGACTTATTAATGACAATAACTGATATCCTCCTATACGCGAAAACAATTGGAATACCGCTCGGCTTCATCCATACAGAGCCTGCGTGCGCATGTGCAACAACAACAACAATAGTTTATTTCACCTTAAAGCTAATTTTGCAATTAAAAATATAGAAAATTAATATGTAGCAAGGTGCTGGCTACCCGGAATAACCATACGGGGCTATACAAGCCGGACAGCCAGAACTCATTTTGAATTAAACATGTTTAAATCAGCACAAAAAATATAAGAAACAGTGCAAAATGATAAGTATAAACATATGAACAACAATAACTATACCATTATTTAAGTGCTAAGCTTACTGACTAATTATGAGGTGGTGCTTCCACCTCTCGTCCAAACCTCCACTGATCTACTAAACAACAACAAATTTATTTACAAAATACATAATTTCAACGGAAAGAGAAAATTTCTGTGAATTAGCATTCCATCCCCCTAGTCGCTTGCCCTTAATCAAACTGGATATAAAGATTACTACGGTGCTATTACAGAAACTACTCTGTTGGGAACCACAATACTATTACGGAAAGTGCTTCAATGCTGAAGGAGAGGGACCCCAAGGGACCCTTAATTATGGGTCTTGACTCGCTCCCTTGGGATGTGTAACAGCAATAAGATCAGCTTGTGCTTGTAGCAAAATGTTTAAACTAATAATAAAATGATAATTATCATCGTGATGACTTTTTTAAAACAATCTTACATTTCTAACGATAATTTCTATATCTAGGTATCAAACTATATATGATCTTCAACAGTCAGTTTTATAGTGGAGATCTGGATATCCGCCTTAGGGCAGTGTTACACAAAAATGTCCGCTTTAGGCCGAGTAGTGTTATACTAAAGATATCCACCCAGCCAGTGATTTGTTGTAGCACTATTTTCTGAAGTGCAATCAAACGCAGGGTCGATAATTTTATAAAAACCAAACGCATCAGCTCCTGATGCCAAAAGGCCGCGACCAAACTCACAAGCCACAAATGTAGAGTCAAAATGGAGCATCTCACCAGAAGGCTGATAGCATGTGACTGTACATCCAAAGCACTCTCGGCCATTGATGTTAACATATTCGCTCTTTTTACATTCGCCTCTGCCTTGCCATGTGAAAGGATTGAGGTTAGACAGTTTGTAAAGCAAAGTGTCACGATCAACCATTCCAGTCTTGTCATAGCTACACGTAACGCGCCAATATCTGGAACTTGAAGCTAAGATGACCAGTTCCTAAGTGATTAAATAATACACAAATGTAAGAAACCGTTTAGCGTGAAAAACGATTATCAAGTGGTATGCCATTTTCGTAGGTTAGTTTGCAAGGTTAGTTTTTGGTAAGGCATCACTCTTCTAAACTCTTATAGAAACCAATCCTCTATTCGATATTCGGCCGGGCCATGCTTCGCTCGATGATTTAATTTAACTGATGGAGGACATAGTGTTTCCTTTGCTCTAATACGTAGACCCACTTTTTCACCAAAAGATTTTCCTTTTCTTTGGCTACATTTCTTTTCAAAACGTACTATATTTAAAAATATGCTACGTGTCAAAATACATTTTAGTAATTGGTTGCTTTCTCACTAAAGATTAGAAAGATTGCTTTTTGACGTGCACCCCCCGCCCTCCCCTCCAATAATTTTCAGCTTCCGCTGCCACTGTACTATTACTACTAAACGATTCCCTAACATTTGTCGAAAAACGAACAATGTCTGTGCCACGATCTGTTCAATGAGGGCATCTTCTATATTATCAAAGACTGAAATCTTTGGTAGAGTCACAATCAAGAGTATGGTTTTGAATCATAATAATAACGCCCACCTGAAGAGGTAGCCGATAAGCTTGCCCGTTTGGTCTTGATCAATCATAACAATAACGCCTACCTGAAGAGGCAGCCGATAAGCTTGCCAGTTTGGTCTTGATGAATTATAACAATAACGCCTACCTGAAGAGGTAGCCGATAAGCTTGCCAGTTTGGTCCTGATGGTGACACTCGTGCATTAATCGTAAGCGATTTTTGTTGGAACTCAATCATGTTTTTGTTGGCCAAACTCTGAGACATGAAAAGGGTCCAAGCTGAGTCACTCCCGGGAGACATGTCACAAAATACTCGTAACTTGTTAGAAAGCTCATAAGCTCCTGATGCCATGGCTCCATTCCTTGGCACATCCAGACACGTTTTATATACCTGAATAAAATAGCATATGTAGCACATACAGTTTTAAATTCATTGTGTTGCTTCATTCCCCAAGCACGTCTGCTGAGTAAGGCTAAGCATTCCATTTGCAATAGTTTTAAAAATGTCAATTTGACAAGGCTTTTTCACTAGAATACAAAAGCTAAGATCTGACAGCTTACTTCACTTCATTTCACCTCACTTAAGGTTATGGTACAGTCTGAATAGGTAAAATTTATCATTTTTTAGCTTTTGCGGGAAAACTATTGGCATTAAGAAGATCTTTCAG
>JAOEJH020000558.1:0-11381 GCA_025448215.2 Palythoa grandis
GTGAAATTAGATACATCTATCAGCACAAGTGTAAAACTCGTAGCAAACTAGCATATGAAAGCAAAATTTTGCTTTAGAGAAGAACTTTTAAGAATCCGGCATTTTTTGCTGAATATTTTTAGTGATTTGTTTAGGCTGCTGTGGGTATGTGTGGGGGTGCACGGCAAATCATTCAAATCCATTTTTATACTGACGTTTTCCTGAGGATTATCTGCATTATAAAACGTACACTTCATAAAAGTTAAAAAGTTTAAGACCCGTGCATGAACGGAGCAAAGCTGGCAATTTCATCCAAGGGTCCAAATTTTCCAAAAAGAACTTTTCTTTTGCCCTATATTCAAGTACAGCACGAGTGAACACATGCTTACCAGTAAACACGAACGAACTGTTTTTAAAAACATAGGGTAAACAAAAACTTAATTTCTCTTCATAATCTATGGCTATTTTGAAACCACTTAGTGGCGGTACTGAAGGGTCACGGAACAAGGAAGGTGTCGCCCGCAGATCAAACAATTTGTTGTTAGTCCCTCCATTTTTATCGTATTGTAAAAAACATTGAACAGTACTTGCATATCATTATCAAACTTAAACGGACAGCTTTTGATTTATTAAAAGTTCAAAAAGTTCTTCATCAGCTCACCAATAACTGCCTTGTTCATTAAATGCAAATATAGTAATTTTCAAAGGATTAAACTACAGCACAGGAAATACATTTTTTAACTGCAATCCGTATGTTAGAAATGAAGTTTTAAAAGGATTACGAATTTCCGTTTCGGTTTTATTCCTGTCAAGTTTTGGAACAAATTTATTTATAATATTTGATAACATACGTAATGTATGAATTTCAAAGAGCTTTAAGCGAAAATAAAAAAGTATTATGTAATGATATTGCCACAAAATGGTTGCCTCTTTGTGTTACGGTAATTTTTGGGGTTTTTTTTTGTTCAAATGCCTTGTAACTGGTCGATGATAGCTCGAGTCGGATTTTCTTCTCGTACTTTATTCTTCTACTTCTAAGTCAGCTCAGCCTCTTTCAGTTTCATTTCACGATCTATCCAACTATCAAACAGCGTGTTTTAATATTCTTAAATAAGAGGAAAATGCTTCAATTTTCAGAAAATACATACACGAAAAGAAAAACAAAATCAAAGCTTGCAGAAATGTCGGTCCTGCTAAATCGTATACGAGATAATTTAGCCCGGCTTTTCCAAACAAACGAAACTATGATTAATGTTTGCGTGAGGTTTTTTCTACTTTTAGTGCAGAAAAAAAGCCCACTGGCTAGTTAAAGCGTACCGAATCGATCGAAGACTTTATAGTTATACTCAAGTATAATAGCTTTTTATTTTTACGAAAAATTGGGAAGAAAAGGCATATGCATGCCCTGCAAAAACGGGTATATGTCCTGTATAAAAAACAACTATTTGCCGAAGGCGAAGTGAATAGTGGTGAAAAGTCCCCGAGACCGAAGTTCGAAGTAACTATTCAACCGGCTGTTCATGGAGCCTGGCTGAGGTCAAAGTTAAAGCCGTACAGTACCTACTACACGGGAACACTTCAAAACCTGAAACAAAGATGATATTTTTAATTCTCGGTTTTTTTTTAAAAAAAAAAAAGAGTCACAACTGTCACGGGCGCTTTACATTGATGTTTTTAGTTGCAGTTTCTTAGAGTTAAACAGAAATTATAATTTTATCTTGAAAAACGCAGACCATATTGCGTTGCTTTCTTATTCCGCTGGAGGTCTTCGATTTGTTCTTCTGAGACATTTGCAAACCATGAGTTTTTACCCGACATTTTGTAAGGAAAGTAATATCCCGAGATTGAGAGCTTTTAAAATCTCGGGATATTTTCCGAGACAGTGAATCCATCAAATTGCTCGATGTATGCCAGGCTCTCGTGTATTATAAACTGGAGTATAGTATATTACATGGACGAGTTAGTTTCATTGTTGACTGAGATGGCAATGAGCCGGAGAGTTTCAGCCTTAGTGAAGATGCAGTTCGTACTCACCATGCGCCTGTGTTATATTCTCTTTTATATAGTTATCAATAAATGGATTTTATTCAAGGAAGGTCTTTTTATTTATCTGTAGACTAAATGACAGTAAGATTTTTTTTCAAATATGTCACATGAGATATCACTATCAGATCAGTAAATGAAAAGAAATATAAGCATTTAAAATTTCGGAGTTTCTTATCTCCTCATGGCTATAGAGCATTTTCACCTGACGTCACAGCGGCCATGTTGGTGTTCCTTGAACAAAAGAATTTTGATGATTCTTTTGTTTAGGACACCAACATGGCCGCGTCGTCTTTTGTCTTTGGGGTCTCTAGGGATTGCGTGAAAATGCTCTACTTGTTATAATTTCAGATAAGTTTAGCGTGATCATGATGGAATTACACGGCCTTAAGGGTATGGGTCATGCCATTCTAGGTGTTACTATATGCATTGAACTGACTGATGGTCAGCTTTCAGATTTGTATTGTTTGATTTACATTACCCAAAATGCACTTAGTCTTTTCGTTAAGCTCTGTATTGATTCTAAAAACGACAGCGTTTTTCATACTGCATATTGGATTTCAACGCTTTTCATTTTGATTTTTAAAGTTTTCACTAAATTAAAATCGTGTTCATTTTGAACTCTCGTGCTCTACTTATGTCCACTCGTGTTCCGCTCGTGTGTAAAATATATTTTTTTTAAAAAGTAAAAAGTTAAAAAACTTAAAGCAAAAATTTTTTAAAAAAGCTGTTTTGTTCACGCATATAGCGCATGTACACAATGAACGATCAATTCTATCCCACGTGACAGGTCAGGTGTGTCTATAGATCACGTGACCAGCAGTGATTGAAAACATGGCGGAAAGAATGAAAGCGAAGCGGAGTTAATTGTTCTTGAAGGTTTTTAAAAAGGCCTTAACTAGCAACACTTGTTTCTTCAAGCAACATATCAGATCATGCAGTGCTTAAGAAATTCTCTAAGTGGGATTTTATTTTTTCTTTTACATTTTAATGCCGTTTCTTGTTTCTATGACGAAAAACAGCAAAATGACTATACACCAGCTAGAGTAACTCTGAACATTACGTTTTGTGATGCCTTAAAAAAGAATTGCCATAGTAAATCAGGCGGAGGGAGATTTGGAAATAACAGCCCGAAGGAAGATGTTAGTGGGTGGCTTGTAGTACTGAACGAAGATAACCACAATGGATGTAGATCGTTCAGTCGAGCAGTTGGTCCCGAACTAAAACCAACAATTGTGTTGCTTATTCGAGGAGGTTGCAACTTTAAAGACAAGATATCAAACGCCTACAAATATAATGCATCTGCAGTCGTAATCTACAATAATCAAGGTAAAGATAAAGCCGTTACGATGGACCACGGAGGAGCAACTAATATTGTATCAGTTAGCGTTGATCAGATTTTGGGTGAGAGTCTTGCCTCTAAACTACAGAATGCGACGATTTATGTCGAAATTACGGCAGGCAAGGATTTATACCGAACGAAGTGGAAAGTTAATCCGACATCTGTTCTCTTTGTTTCTGTTTCTTTCATCGTCCTTATGGTTATATCTTTGGCTTGGTTGGTGTTTTATTATGTCCAGCGATTTCGGTATGTCCATGCTCGTGATAAAACCGAGGTAAGTTAGAACTGGAATAAATGTCTCCTCTTCATCGTCATTCTTTTGCTGTGAAATGTTGCTGTTCAACCCGAATCGAAACAAGCAGACAATATAGCGAGTTTGTTTTGTCTTAGAATTGTATTCAAAAACAGATTTTAATGATATGAACGCTATATTTTATTGATTTTACTTTTGAAATGAAGTTCCTTGTTCCTGCCGGGTTCGAAACCTAAACAACGAGTAATTTATTTTATTAATTATCATTCATGTAATCGCACACATACGCAGCAAAAATCGCATGGGCCTGTAGTTCTGCTGTTTCCCTGACTTACTTTTTTCATCACCTCGGCTAAGTCGCTTTCGGGAATGACGATTATTTTCTAGACTTTTGAAATTTAAATGGCGTTTTACACTGAGTTTGTGACGGTTTGCGCTTTGCCATTTTAATGTTTATTCAATATATTCGCTTTTATAGCCTCGAAATGTTTCGTTTTGGGCAACGTTTTTTAGTTTTGAATCAAAACAACCATGTACCCAAATTTTTCTTGGTTAATCAGATTAGAAAAAAAACAAATGTGTTTTGTGCCCGATAGTCGTTGGCAGAGCTCAGCGTTTCAAAAGTGAAGACTTTTGTTTTGATTCGGACTAAGTACGGTCACGTAGCATTTTTTGGCAACCATGCGTGCCTTTATTTAGATGATAAGTATTCTGTAAACAGTTTTTGTCTAACCAGTTTTGGGATATTCTTACTAAAGCTTCTATCAATTTATGTTCGAGTTTATATAGTTGTGGTCTATGTCTTATGTCTGTCTATCTTTGTAGAAGCCTGCGTCAGAAATTTAAGGCAATGTTGACATCATTCACCCACTCCCTAGAGACGCATAAAGACCATTATTATTATTATAAAAGATGAAGCAGCCATGATGGTGCCCTAAGCAAAAGAAATCATCAAAATTCTTTTGTTCAAGAACACCAACATGGCCGCTATGACATCAGGTGAAACCCAGCAATAATTATTGTATCACACGTTTGTGCTTTGTAAACAGCGGGTATTTTGCCTGATGTATTTTTTCTGAAAGAATCATGTCACAACCTGATGCTACTTAGCCTTAGGCTTAGAATAATCTTAGTTACTGAGTACTAAGCCAATCATAGTGTACCATGTCCAGTGTACACAGCTTGTGTATCAAGAAAAAAAATGAACATGTACAGCATGTGATTTTGGACAGAATGAATGCAGATCTTAATTTTATTGTTAAGAAACGATTTGGAAAATTGCATTTGGCACCATTCATGCGTGATCAGATATCACAGATGATCTTGGCAAAATGTGTCATTATATTTTATAAAGTTCCATCTGCAATATTTTTAAACGCCATAAAAAATGACAGTTGAGAGCCTAGCAATGCTTAAAGTTGCAATTGCTTAGAATTTTTGATAAAGTTTATGGCAACAATCTTGAAAAAAGGTTTTGTAATAAATTAACATTTCTTTGTTTGAAAAATTGTTTTGGTGCGTTGAAGCCAAAACATCTAAGAAATTTGAATCAGCAGAACCTGAGCAATTGCCAGCTCTCTCCTTAATTAATAATGAAATGGCCCATTGATTTTATCCTGCTACAGATTTTGAAATCTTGAGTTTAGCATTTAACTGCTAAATTACCATATATACCCATGTATAATGCACGCCCGTGTATAATATGCACCCTAATTCTCAATCACAGTTTCCAAAAACAAAATCAAAGGTTTATTCTTTTTAAATTATTTATTAGATTATAACTTCAGTAGAGCTGACAATTTACATTTACAATAATATCAACACGCACCGGTAATTATTCGCTACTTTACAACAGTTATCGTTGCTTATTAAACTATTACAAACGCTTATAAAAAAAATATGTGAAAAATTATCAAGTAAAAGTAACAAAAGCCTTAATGTCCCTAATTGTTACATGATAAACTTTTACAACTCAGACACAAAGACTGAATATTACGAAGTTAATATCAATTCATTTATAAGCTTGAAAAACCTACTTCTAACACTTTGTTTTGAAATATTCACAGCGCCAGCATTTCTAAGAGTTCAAAGTTACGTGTGTCTTTAAAACAACAAAACCTCGAAATCCGACTCCGAGTCTGATGCAAATAATTCTCTAACTAAGGATTCATCAAGTTTATCAGTGTCCTCAGTTGAGTTGTAGATCAAATCATCCTCCATTCCGTCCAAATTGTTCGTAATCCCGCATTTCAAGAAAGCTGCTGTAATCATTTCTGGTGTAATAATATACATGAAAAAATTTCTCAATTCTGATTGGCTAAGAGCAGTGCTGTTTTAAGGAAACACAGTGCAGAAAAAAGGAAATATAAAAAAGCAGTTGTAAGAACCAATCAAATCTCTTGATTATGATTACAATTACAACTGCGATCATGACTACAACTACAGTAAGAAAATTACAACTACTACAACTACGATTACGACTACCATGACAACAATTACGACTACTACGACTACTGTGACTATGATTACGACTACTACGACTATGACAACTATGATACCGATTACTACGACTACGATTACAACTACTACAAATACGATTACGACTATTACGATTACGAGTAGTGCAACTACGATTACGACTACGACTATGATTGCGACAATGATTACGATTACTTCTATGATTACTTCTATGATTGCGACTACAATTACGATTACGTCTACAATTACGATAACGACTACGATACGCGATTTTAATTACGATTACGACTACGATTACGACTACAATTACTAATTTAACGATTACGACTACTACTACGATTACGATTACTTTAAATACGATTATTCATCACATAATATGCGTACATCACCTACAAACCGAAACTTGCTCTGTAATTTTGTTAAGTATAGTATTAAAAAGTAATCACATGACTTTTTGAGAATTTTTTTCACGTATATTATTAAAAGGTAATCATACGACTTTTCTCGTTCAATTTGGAAATAATTTGCACTTCTGTGTTTTTCAAAAAGCTCAAATTGCATTTGCCCTATGGGCTCATGCGATTTCGATACTTTTGAGAAACCCACTCATGCACATTATTTCCAAATTGAACTCGAAGTCGTATGATTACCTATACTAATAACTTTTGGGTGTAATGTTTTTCAGTATGTCTTGAGAGAGGTTGCCAAATCATTCGACCTGTTCCAAGATCGTTACCCTTTTCCAAAATTTCTTCATGGATTAAGGATCTTTTAGTCAGAAACGTAATATAAACATTTAGTTAATTACAAACATGGCTTAACAATTTTTGTATATTTAAACCTTATAACATACCCAATGCACTTCATTAATTTCCAACTTTGCAGCACATGGTCGTGGCAATCTGATTTTTTTTTAACTGCAATTTTTGATATTTTATTCTCAACTGCTGGATATAGGAGGTGAAATTGCCAACTTGGTTCTTTTATTTGCCAAATACAATGTGCTGCCCACATTAAATTTTTTATGCATAGATACTTAAATACACCTATATATTCTGCAAGAAAAACTAATTAAATTAATAATTTTCTCCTCGATCTAGGTGACAAAAGTGTTCCCACAGTTAAGCAATGAAAGTGTGACAATCCTTAAGAGAGTAGCTGACATGCTGCGCAACAGGCGCAACCACCTAAACAATACTTGCCATTGGAAGCGAGCAGAGAAGGTAATATATAATTTTTTTTTGAATGATTACAAAAATTGCAATTTAATGCTGCATTGTTTAAATCTGTTGGTCTTGTTTGTTACAATATATTATATTTATATTTAACATGAAGGAATATCATTATGTCATGTAATGTGAAGATTGTTCAATTTTTTTCTAGAGTTTGTGTATTACCGGTAGTCATAATTTTGTTTTATTGCAACTTTGACATTGCAGCTAAAAAATATGGATTTCACAGAGCTGCATGCGCAAAAGAAAGACCAGCAGTTGATATCTGCCCCACTTTGAGGCAGTTTGCTACAGAAGAGCAGGATGATTTAAGCTTTACGAAATCGTAAGAATTTAATCTTTTTCTAGTTTGATTAGATACTATACTGCAAATAAATATGACGTGGCACAATTTTTGCTTTGGGTAACTAGATGGTGGAGTAAGGTAAAATTTTATTCAGGTTTTGAAGTATTTTTTTGTATCAGGGCTGTTCTCTGCAGCACCTTTCTAATTCTTGCTAGAAACCCTCTGAGAAATTTCTTAACTCTTGCACCACTTTGCTAATTTGATATGTTTATGAACTTAGAACCGTACTGGTATTTTCCCTGCTGGGGAAACCCTGTATATTAGGAGATTTATTTTTCGTCATTCAAAAATCCAATAGTTCTCTTCCTTTTAATTTGTTGGTGGAAAGAGGGCAAAATTAAGTCTTACTTGGGTTTTTTTAGAGCATTTAAGTTTGATCCTAAAATGCATTTGTGTACAGTTGTTAAGGAATCTGTGAATTCAATGTATTTTTAAACATTTTGTTTTTCCCATTATAAGGGAGCAGCTGTATGTTTATGATGGAGATGAAAAATTGGCAAGGGCAACATTTTTGTGTGTTCCTGAAGATGATGGTATGTTCATCTATTACACAAATTGAATAAAATATACACGCAAAAACATTTTTACATATAATATGTTTTAATACTGTTTACAGATAATCTTATTTGTATTTTTTGGTTTGATGATTAGATGATTATGCCTTGTTGCTAATGTAAGGAAATTATGTGGAGAATTCAGTGAAACAGAATACTTGCTGCGAACTTTTATAAAGGTGGATGATGCTGTTGACACTTTTAATGAGGTTGGGGTAAGTAGAGTGTAATGATGAACTCGTATAACTGTATCCACTTATATTCCACAGTCTATCGTTTGAACTGTAAACATAGTTTGTGGATACACAAAGTAGTTCAAAAAGTTTACCTGTTTCAAAACCTTCGAGGCTGTTAAAGGGGGAACAATAATGTCGATTTAGTGAATAAAACTGAGTCCTTAAAAACTGGTTTTTGTTCTTGAAAAGTCTATGAAAAGTCCTTGAAAATTGTTTCTCTGAAGTTGTATGAACCATGTAAACCATTCGTTAACTTACCAGTGGTTAGTGTTAAGCTATCCAGTCTTTGAGGAACCCCAACTTAACCCATGGTTAACTAACCATCAGTTAACAAGTTTAACCAACCGTTAAAGCTTAACAGCTAGTTAAACTAACAAGCTTTCGAGCAACTGGGGCCAGGCTGACCTGCTGCTGACAGCTGTTTAATCTTCATACATACATCAAATGAATTATTCATTATTTGCTTTTTAGGTGGGAGAAAAGTTCTACTGGTGTAGAAACCAGCTGGTAAAAGAACGGCTGACAAAGATATGACTTGAGTGTTAAAACATAGATGGTATCAGCCATAAACAGAGTGCAGGATTTCCATGTTTAATAATGTGCTCATCTTTGTTTTATTGTCAGCATTTCTTTCCAAACAACCAACGATTTGGCTACCGGAAGATTAAATGATGAACTGGTTAATTGAAAATAATTAAATTTGTTTTCATTGCAGCTCAAAGGAAAGTATCGTGTGGGAAGCCAACCATCAATACCCCAGATCTAGAGTGTAACAAAAGCCCTAGCACTAGTGCACTGAAGACCAGCAGCCCATCCAGTGCCAGGCCTGGCCCTAGCACTAGCAAACTGAAGACCAGCAGCCCATCCAGTGCCAAGCCTGGCCCTAGAAGTAGCGTACTGAAGACCAGCAGCCCATCCAGTGCCAGGCCTAGCCCCAGCACTAGCGTACTGAAGACCAGCAACCCATCCAGTGCCAGGCCTGGACCTAGCATTAGCGCACTGAAGACCAGCAGCCCATCCAGTGCCAGCCCTGGCCCTGGTGGTACACCTAAGACAAGTGGCCCATCCGGTGCCAGGCCTTGCCCTAGCAGTAAACAAAAGAAAAGAAAACCAGCTCAAGTGAAAAAGCAAAAAAACAAGCCTGGGCCTGGGCTGATGTTGTTACCACAGTTTGACGTCCTCTGTGATCTATTACTGAACAGGCACACGACAATCTATTTGTTTTATATAATAAAGAATTAAACTTTGTAATAGTGACGTCAATCATGCATCTGTCCTCTAATAGGCGAGTTTCATTGTTGACAAATGCCTTTATTGTATGCCGGGTAATATTTTGGCTGGAGGCAAGAAACATAAATTCAAAATGGCGGACGTTGCGAGGAAAAACGTGAAGGGGATAGATCCCGCATATTTATCGACATTAACTGTAGAGGACCAAAAACGATTCAACCAGAAATTGATTGTAAACATCCGTGGACAACAATTCAACGTTTTCGACCCCTATAAAATGTGGAAGAAAATCAATTTCTGGTCGGAATTTCCAACCACATGGCCAAATATCCACTTCAGCGACATCCACAACTACTCGGTGGAAACTCCAGGGCCATTTATGCCAGAAAAACTAAAAGCCTACAAAAGCCTCGACGCGTACGACTATTTTATATCAAGAAAAGTGGGCGAATTGTCTTCTCGTGAAATTGAAGATAAAATAGTCGTTCTAATGGCCGAAGTGAGACCAGGGCAGGCCGAGTCTCGGGAATCGCACTTGCCTTGGGTAGTATGTTGAAAACTGGGGAAGTGATCACTGGTCACTGTGATTGTAAGGCCGGGTAAGTCTTTATGTGAAGAAATTATTTCCTTTTTCTGCCAGTTTTTATGTTTAATATTTACAGAACTTTGAACAGCATCTCAAACATTATCAAATGACATATATTTATAAGAATTCTGCTTCTGATTTCAGACTTGGAGAAACTTGCAGTCATGTTGCAGTAATTCTTTTCAAAGTGGAGACAGCTGTTCGGATTGGATTGACTGAGACTTCCTGTACAAGCGAGGCTGGCTGGTAAATTAGAAGCATATTTATGTCTGGTCCTTAATACTGTTATTTGTAATAAATATGAAAAAAAAGTGTTTTAAATATTATTGGGAATTGGCATGCATCAGCGATTTCAATATTATTTTAAAACTCTTCAATAAATCCTTTGCGCTCGACTCCCTTTTTCTGCAAAAACCTATTCCTAATTCCTTTTCCTATGTATTATACCTTGTTGTGGACTAGTACTATGCATGCTGGATAGGAATGACTGGCACTGCGTGAGGCATGTGGCTCAGCTGAGGCCACAATGATATGATGATGATGTTGAGTATTATGAAAGGGTTTAAAGAGGATTCATTTCAAGGTTGAAGTCTATTCATAACTGGTATGTCTTACATTGCATTGGCAAACAGGTAGAATAAAGTGTTTAGCAGCAATGCCCTTACTCAGCCAGTGGAGGAAATTGACTTTGCCCCTGGTAAACACAAGGAAACCACCCCAAGATCTGATGCTTCAATGCCAAGAAACAAAACCCCCATTGCCGCTGTCAACGGTGATCATGCCTACATGGAAGCATACCATGGATACTTAGAACAGCTGAAGCAACTACAACCAAGAGCCTGCTTGTTCAAGTGCATCCCAAAACTTGATGTAGAAGAAACAGACACAGCATGCAGTCAGGATGACTATAATAGTAAGTGACAAATTAGGCTTATCCAGTGGATAAGCCTATTCGGCAGATAAAACTACTATCCAGTGGATAATGAAACACTGGATATATTAACCAATCTAGCTTTGTGCAATCGAAATGACAGAAGCGGTTAAATTCTATCTGCTGAATAGCGATTTATCCGCTGGTTAAGAGTTAAACGATCTTTGAACA
>JAOEJH020000664.1:0-11380 GCA_025448215.2 Palythoa grandis
CTTTATTTGTATGTATAGTTATATCTGTACCTTTATTTGTATGGATAGTTATTTGTGTCTGTGTATGTGTCCGTGTCCGTGTCTGTATCTGTATCTGTATCTGTATCTGTATCTGTAGCTGTATCTGTATCTGTATCTGTATCTGTATCTGTAGCTGTAGCTGTATCTGTATCTGTATCTGTATCTGAATCTGTATCTATAGTCTTTATCTGTATCTGTATCTGTACCTGTATCTGTATCTGTATCAGTATCTGTCTCTGTCTCTGTATCTGTATCAGTACCTGTATCTGTATCTGTATACCTGTACTTGTATTTGTACCTGTACCTGTATCTGTATCTGTATCTGTCTCTGTATCTGTATCTGTAGCTGTAGCTGTATCTGTATCTGTATCTGTCTCTGTCTCTGTCTCTGTCTCTGTATCTGTACCTGTATCTGTATCTGTACCTGTATCTGTCTCTGTCTCTGTATCTGTCTCTGTCTCTGTCTCTGTCTCTGTATCTGTCTCTGTATCTGTATCTGTATCTGTGTCTGTGTCTGTATACCTGTACCTGTACTTGCACCTGTACCTGTATCTGTAACTGTAACTGTATCTGTCTCTGTCTCTGTCTCTGTATCTGTATACCTGTACCTGTACCTGTACCTGTATCTGTCTCTGTCTCTGTCTCTGTCTCTGTCTCTGTATCTATAGCTGTATCTGTATCTGTATCTGTATCTGTATCTGTATCTGTATCTGTGTCTGTATCTGTATCTGTATACCTGTACCTGTATTTGTACCTGTACCTGTATCTGTAACTGTACCTGTATTTGTACCTGTATCTGTCTCTGTATCTGTACCTGTAACTCGCGCGACATTAATCATGTATTAACCAACTGTTATACTCTGTGCCAGAATGAACGTATTCAACTATAGCTTTATGCCCAGCTGTAAGATAACACAACGATCCTCCATCCGCTCTAGTAGACCTAAGCCGGGACACCAAAGTCTTTGAGACCATTATTAAGATGTAAATTACCTGATGCGATACAGTATGCTAATATATCGTTCGAGGTTGCACAATACTAATAATTAGAAGTGAAGAAAAGTGAAGTACCAAAGAAACTTACAGTATTAGGAATAAATCGAAAAGCTGAGGTATTCTCCACGTGATTCTGAACCCTGCGCAACTGCCCTCTACTTGTAATCGTAACTCAACAACATGGGGAGGATTTGGTCGCCACAGGATACTGTAGGTTAGTTATATTTTTGTCGTGACCTTAGTCTCCCAAGACACAAAACTGAGCCACAATGGAATATACAGGCGTGTACTTCAAAAAAAACTCTTTATTTAGAAACGTGTGTCTAAGTGAAGTCGAACTCACGCGCCATAAATCACCCCCTTAATACCTTATGAAGGGTGCGAGAAAAGCCGCAATTGGCGATAAGCCTTTTCTTCTGTAGATATTCACTGATGAGTTAACACTACACATAGCGGAACCATAGCAGCACAAAAAAACAATTCAAAATTCAACTCATTAACAGTTATCATCAAACTTGTTTGACGTGCAGTTTCTTAATTAACTGCGCAGAAATATGCAACTGTACATGTTTGCATGTTAGAATTGAGGCATCTGTTCTGTGCATTTATAAAGGTCTCACAATGACGGTCTTGACATTTCATCACAGCCCTAATTGGTCTTTTAATTACTCAAGGAAAGCGTCGCAAACACTTTAGGAGACAGAATATTAATTTTGTTTTATGGTTAAGTGTTAAAGGCACGCTAAGCAAGTTCCAGAGTCAAGATCGCAGATCATGCTTTTACCCTTTCAAGAACTAGCAATGACGACACTCGATTATCAAATTAAAATTTGTGAGTTATTTTAAGATGTCCACAAATCAAACAGCTTGTGGTATCGAAAGCTAGACAGAGCTGACAGTAAAGGATTGCAAACAGATTTTAAAATAATCTCATATAATTATCTAATTTACTACGAAGCGTTATAATGCAACAGTTGCACAAGGAAACCAAAATACGCCTAATTTTTCGCTAACACGATTACAATGAATTACGGCCTTTTATCGCTACATTTTGTTTGCTTTTTATATCATACCAGAAAGGCGGCAAAGGAAAAAAACGAAGTGATTCTAAGAGCGTATTTACACATGTTTGACGCCTAATTAAGTTGTTTGGGTTTGTTTAGTTTATTTAATTTTGTTGGCGTTTGTCGATCTTTGTCTTTTGTCAGTAAAAATACTTTAGGAAAAAAAAGACAGTTTATTCAACATTCTCTTTTCATTGATATATAAACAGTTAATATGTCCATCGACTCCTTTCCTTAATCAATTTTTCATGTTTATTTTGTATGTTTCTCAAATTCAATTGCGCGCCATTTCCAAGCCATATACTGCATGTCTATAGCTTCACGGCGATCGAGTCTCTCAAATTATGTGTGGAATAAATTAAACATTGGCGATTTAATACTTCCTAGCAGATTTCGATATACCTTGTAACTGGTATTCTATCGTGGTACTGTTGGCAAAGACAGTTGAGAAAACGTTATCAGTGTTTATGGTGTATATATTGACAGTTGTAACAAGGGACTGGTCGTAAATATATATGCTGTTATCTTGGCGCTCACATATTATAGAGTTGCACAAAGTCAAAGTATATTAACTACCATGCTGATTTTTTGAAGTAAGCGTCTCAGAGGTCAAGTGTAGACATTTAGAGTCAATGGCAAGACGAGAGATAAAAAGAACTTCTTAACAGCTTTGCATGCAAAACTGTATATAGAATGGATGTACGTGCAAACTGTGATACTAGCGCTGATCCTTTTATTTTCAGGCTGCCAAGGCGGAAGGTAACTTATTTGTTTAAATAAACGACCAGTACTTGTATAGTATATTCAAGAAATTAATTAATTCTTCTTTCCGCAAACTATGCAGCAATAAATGTCATTTTAGATAATCCATTTTCCAACAAGTACATTCCGAAATACAAAGTTTAAAATTTATAATTCCTTGTTATGTACTTTTTGAGCACAAAAGTGCCAATCTTAACTCGCACTTTGCGGCAAACGGTTTTGCTAACACTTGGAAGGTATTTCAATAAGTTTTTGTCTAAGAAAATACAGGAAGTGTACAGCACACTCCCAGACGGAAGCTCGTCATCTACGAATTTATAAGACACTTAGTTCTTTTAGAAGGGGGCGAAAACGTTATCACTCCATCTATCTTGTAGTTTTCAATCTAGAATTACAATTGGTTAACTCGTGACACGTGATCTTTTCTCGACTATCCCCTAACAAATAAAGCCCACAGAAGTTTAGTAAGAATAGAGATTGGACAAACTGTAGTCTCCAAAATCGAAAGATGGAACACATAACCAACTCGAGGTACAACTGGCCAATTTTTCCACATCAAAGAAGAAACCACAGTTCACAGTATGCTCAATCCGGCCATTTTGATTTTGGCTCCAGCGGCCTCGGAAACTTTGAAAATTTTCAGAGCTCGTCCTATTCGTCAACCCACCTCGTGGCACACCAGAACAACTATAACATGCGAGGTTATACTGCATGTGGATATTCCACAGTTGTTCCTGGGGCTTCGTTTCCCTTCATCTCAACAGAATCCAACTTGAACTTCCTTCACGGTACACCCAACTATGCGGCCACAAGTACAGCTCCAAATACGTCAGATTTCAGTAACGAAACGGGGGGCAAAACAGGTGGGTGGCTTCACTGTTCTCGAACAATTAAAACGTATTTACAACAGCCGAGGGTCACCTCACAGCTCGCTTGGAGTTCCGAGAACAAGCCCTTAAACGTGACGTTGTCATGGACAATACATAACCTATTTCAATAATATTTGATATGGGGTACTTATAAACTTTCACGGCAGTGCTTTTGCTATACTCTAAGAGTTTATTTGCTCCCCTAAACTCTTGGCAGGTCACGCTGTCAGTTAGTAAGACAAATAGGTCTGGATATATATATATATATATACAACAAAAGGCTGTACGTTCATGCGGGAGCTAACAACACCCCTTCAAACGGATGCCAGTGTAACTAACTTGGTTTCCTTCCATGGACTGCGGACAACTCTTGCAAAAGTATCTTTAAGTACTGAACAAAGAAGAAATGATTTAATTTCGAGTTTAACACTATGAAGACCGAAAAAAGCCGAAATGCACCTACATTTTAAGTAGAAACTCGAAACACTGTCGGACCTAGATGAACTAAATTTGAGACAGTTTCACTGGCTCGTTCTGTCCGCCAACAAATCGTGAGTACACATTTGGGCTCTTAACTTATTGCATGAAAAGAGCTGGACAAAGATATTCTACTAAGACGTTTACTTTTCAATTAACACTACTTAAGATTTTCTCAACCACGGAGAGGAAGCTAACGTTAACTAAAAAACATTGGGTCAAATCCAATTTGCTTTTGTCAACATATCGCTTGTACACGATTTAGAAGTGTTAAGAGTTCTGTAAAACTAATTAGTTGGAATACAGCTTTACACTGTTTACACCGGATTTCGGTTTTAAAAAAGATTAGGTTGATGGATGCTGTTGCTTTAAGGTTCTTGCCTCTTGGAGAAGAAGTCTTGCAACTTATAGTCAGCTTGCTTCACAGTTTAGAAATGCTTTACATTCTCAGAAACTACGGCACCATTGAATTTTGATATTTAGATCACGTTTCTCAAAGATTTCAGGTAAATGTTTGTGTTTCAAGTTTTTTTCCAACTGCTTTGAAAAAAACAAGTAAAACGTATGTGGAAAACTGATTTGGAATGCACATAGCATAGTTTGCACACCCCTTTGGAAGATTAACGATATTTGATGATGAACTGCTGACATGGCGGCGAGTGAAGAATTCAGGGCAGAAATATTTTGCTCACGGTAGGCCTACTGGGCTTTTCTTTAATTTCCCGAAAAATTGAACTTCAAATGAAACCTATTTTTAATAGAACTGCAACTCTTGAGTTAGGTTATCAAAGAATATGTTGTCAATGTTTTAAAGTCTCTGTTCTCATAAAACTGTGTGTTTAAGGTCTTCCTTCATTTCGAGTTGTAAGATTTTTGACCATATTCTTAAAAATACGGAGAGGTTTTTGGCATCTATATGTGTAGTAAATGTATTAGAATGTTACTGTGATTCCTTATTGGAATATACGATTATCTTTAGCAATAGTTTTCTAACGTAAAGTAAAATTGGAATCGGCGCAATCAATATCAGTGTTTCGACATTCCGATGCAAGCTCAGAATATAAGTTTTTCTACTTTTTTTTATCCTTGCAAATTTTTGCCAACAAATTGTCAATCGGACGGTACTCTAAGTACGAAAACATTTTCTTTGTTCCACTTGGAAAAGATGTATCTCTTTTGGTAAACGAAATATTCCGTAATTTTTTAACATAGCTGATTGTTTCTCTTATATAGAAGGAAAGTACCGTACAACTGACCTTACCGAAGTATTTTTTATCTTTACCACAGCAAAACCGTTTATTCATTATCTGAAGGTAGTTTTTGAAAAATTATTGATTGCGCCGGAGAGTAAGTGAAACGTTTTAATATATTTTCATCAGCGTAGGATGTTTAAAGAAAGTATATACGTTTCGAGCCGGTTAGCCCTCCGACGAAAGGTTAATGCTCGAAAAATCAGCTTCTTTAAACATCCTACGGCAATGAAAATTTATTAAAAGGTTTGTTCATTATTTCTGTATCTAACAAAGAAAACATTTGAGGTGACTAACTGTTCGTTTTTTGGAATACTGACGATAATGGTGTGTTAAGTATTTTTTTGTTGATTTCGGGATCGTGTTAGTGTGCGGAATAAACCAACTTGTGTGTGGCCGAATATAAACGCTCACTTCATTTCTTTAACAGAATTCTTAATCTTCTCTAGAACCTCGAATAACAATTGGGAGAGTACGGCAGTCGTGGTGTTCGGCCAAGGTGCGCTCGAGATCTCGGACAGCCTACACGACTGCACAACAACTGGAGTTGGAGAAAGAGTTTCATTTCAGCAGGTACATCACGAGAGCAAGACGAATAGAACTGGCCAAATCACTCAGCCTGTCAGAGAAACACATCAAAATCTGGTTCCAGAATCGAAGGATGAAAATGAAAAAGTCCGAAACGCCGTTGGAGAATGGAAAGATAAGCCCAAACGACATTAAAAAGTTCTACGATAATGACATTACAGCTGAAGAAGAGAGCTAATTGAAAACTGTTTAAACTTGAGGTTTGGCTAAGACTTGCATGTAAATAGAAATGTTCCCTGTTCACGCTATATATATTCTAAGGTTGAACTGATCTCAGGTTATATTTAAAGAACCATAAAGAACTTGTATAAAGGTATATTCTATATTGCCCCGCAATTTGCACACAATGTTTTCATCATGAGCTTGGTTTGCCCTCGTATTTATAGTTCATTATACAGTCAGAGGATTTGTGTCTCGTTGAGTCTTACTTGAGGAATTCAAATAAACGTATACTCAGAGAAAATCAGTATAAGCATTGTATTCACGTAGGAGAAATGAGTTAATTCGTTTTCTCTTTAGTGTCTGTTTCTGTGTCTTTTTAACAATCACAGTTTTGGCACCAAAGAATATCATTCAGAGAATAATTACAGTATTGGCACCAAAGAATTTCATTCTGAGAATAATACAGTTTTAAAACGGAACATAGATACACTGAGAGGATAATCATGCATGATCCTAATCCAAAATCCATTCACTCTGCCCCATCAGACGCACGTGTGCGTTCCGTTACATTTTTAAACTCTTTGAGCTAGCACTAGATACTTTCGTTTAGTCTAGTACTCAAGAACATACTTAGGCTAAAACTAAAGACAGTTTATCCGTCAAGTTTATTTAAAATTCTGCGGTTTTCAAAACTCAATAAGTATTTAATCACTGTCGCACTTGTTTCCTGTGGAAAATCTCTCATTTGCATGTGGAATGCGTTCTCGCATATTGAGAACTATACTGACGCTCACGCTTTCTAGTTCTGAGGAAAACATAGCTTAGTCTTATTTTAAAACTAAAAGAGTTTCAAGTATTGTATTTTCAAAGAGATTTTGTGATCAACGAAATTATTATTGAAACTTTATCGATAATTTACTAACTAAGTAAGGAAGTTTAATTTACTGAATCTGACTGTATGAAAAGCAAGTATAGGCTGATCAGTCTGATCGGCAAATTTGTGAATTGGCTGTGAATTGAAGCTGCACTCGATGTTAAATCATTATCAACACATTTATATTTCAGCGAAATTGCCTCGTTATTTCTTTTTACGTTAAAACTATGCGAAGGAAAAAACAATTATTATGAGAAAAGTCAAGAGATCGCTGCAGGGCTGTAAATAATCCGGATATTTAATTTGAAAATGCGTGTCACCAGTGCATACGCATAGTCACTGTTAAAACATTTATTGCTGGAGTAATCTATTGCATTTATTTTTATTGAGTTATACATATTTTATATTTATGTAAAAAGAAGCTTTAAGTTTAACATATAAATTGTTGATCAAATAACATGACCATTTTTCTAATCGAAAAACTTCACCTTTGTCTTTGAAAAGAATATAGTTTTAGTATTTGTATTTGTATTTGTAATAAACAAAACTTTTGAAAGGAATTAACTAGTTTTTTTTTATCAACAGTTTTGTGTTATTAAATGGGCGCTTGGAGATGCGAATTTGAAAACGTCTCTTTTGCTATATGTGCTTACTAATACTCGTGACAGATCTCTGATAAAATTCGTTCAGTTCTCCGCGCGACCACGTAGTATACCCTCTATGTACTTTACGAGTCAGTTGGCGTATGAAAGCTCAGCTTCTAAGTCAGTAATTTTAGATGGTTTTCCAGCTTCAACAAGCGCTTTAGTTTGTATTCTGTGGTGCTGTAAGTTGACACTTTATTTGGCAAGCTTTAACTGTATAACCGACGTGCTGCAAAGTTGCTTGATCATGGCCGGCGGCGATGGGCGGCCAGGGATACTCCACTTTTTTGGCCTAATATGTTTTACGAAAACTTTTAAAACAGCTTTTTAATAAAATTGTGTGACAAACAACCAAACACTACCAAAAGCAACATTCGTTAATATGTTAATACCAGGACGGCCACTCCACTTCTCCAAGCTTGCGCCAGCCCTGCTTGATATGTACAAACATCAAGAAATTGTATATCAGTATTTTACCCAACAAATAAGTTTATTGGCAGCGAACTGACTTTAAACTACAAAATAAGAAAACCACACAATAACTTGTGTCAAATCTTTTAGATATCAAGTCGACAGTAAATGCTACGAAAACTGAAGGTAGAAACAAAGAGTCGACACAACGTACATTAAACTAACTTTTAAAATACATTATTTCCATTTTAACCAGGTTGTGTAAGAGAAAATACAATAAATCGTAAAGTATATCCTAAGTTTCATAAATTCCAATTGCGCACACAAATAGGAAAAATATTTTATTTGTAAAGGGTGTATGCTATTTATCACTCGTTTTCCGCGGTAATTGGGCTACACAGTTTTGCCCTTCAAAGCGAGATTTTGACTTGCATACAACCATAACAGGGTCCTTCATAACTGTGTCATATATACAATTTGATTCCTCGCGAGATTTATTACTTTAGGCTTTTCATATTTCAATTGAGAATTTTAATTGTCAGTAAATCAATTTTATTGCTATTTCTTAAAAATGCAATCGATTCATTTATTCAAGTTGATCCATTAACTTTCAGTTCTTTGACGCCAAGTTTATACCGGAGGCGACTTATGTCTGTCGGCGTTTAGGTTTTGACAGGATGTTTAATTTCGTTATCAACAAGTAACCAGTTGTAGTACAAGGCCTTGATTGGCAACCGGACCTAACCTTTGCTTTTATCTGAGAGAAAAATCATTGATACTCGTGACCTCATTTTTCTTAATTTTGACACTTGCAGAGCGAAACAGGAAATTGTCCTAAGTTATGCAGTGTGCACTGCCCTGGTGAAAATAGAGCGTTGGCTTCGCTATTAACATTATGAACATGCATTGTTGTTTCGCCGCTGATTTTTGCACCGAGTTTAGACCACAGCGGTTCTGGAATCCGGATTCCGACCTTCTGGATTCTGGATTCCGGATTCCGACCCTCTGGATTCCGGATTCCGGCCCTCTGGATTCCGGATTCCGACCCTCTGGATTCCGGATTCCGACTCTCTGGATTCCGGATTCCGACCCTCTGGACTCCGGATTCCACTCTTTTGTATTCCGGATTCCGACCCTCTGGATTTCGGATTCCAAGAAAAGCCTAAATCACTGGATTTCAGCTTTAGTTTTTCAAAAGCATTGTTTTTGCAGTGGTTTTTCACCCTTGCGAATAACATAGTCATGTTCTTTTGCCTCCATTTCGATCCATTTTTCTTTGTCTTTGTGTTTTTGGCAGCATTTGCTTTTTTTGAGTAGAGTAGTAAAAAGTGCGGGAAGTCAAATGACATCATGTCAAAATGGCACCCTGTCACCTGTGCAGTCTTTTTAATCCTTTAAGATGTTTTTTTTAAAAAATTGTTATTGTTTAACAAACGAAACCTCTCTCTTCGTTCTAGCTTTAAGGACTTCTTCAACCTTTTGTAAAAAGTATTAATTTTGTCTATCAAAAAGTGGATTCCGGATTCTGAACTCTTTGGATTCCAGATTCCAAATCAAATCTGGATTCAGGATTCCAACAATCAAGTTTTACTGGATTCCGGATTCCGGATTCTGTTACATGGGTCGATACAGTTGTTACTAAAAGCACCTATCATTACAATTCTGCAATAAAGACCTAATTAGTGTAAATTGAGTCTTTGGCATTATTAAATTAATTTTGCAATTTCAAACTGTATAAGGTGATCTGGTGAAATTAATGCTTTGAAGTTTGATGCAAGTAATTTAAAAAAAGAGACAAAGCAGGCAACTAAGCAACAGAGAATACAAAGATACACCACCTCAAACACAAATTTTTGCCAAACTATTCAATTTAAAATTCAACTTTTTGCCACCAGCAGCTGATCAACTAGATATTTACATATACAATGTATTTGCATCCTGGCAGAGTCTGGGCCGTATCCATCCAATTTACATGGAGAAAATCAATGCTACAGTGCTCTATTCCTATTTTTCATGATGATATAATATAACCTGACTCAATGACAAAAGAAATTTCTAACATGCAGCTTATTTAAAATCAGCAAATCAATTCCAAGCCTGACAGGATTAGGGTTGTGAGGCTAATGGCTGTGAAACATTGATTACCTGATTTTAAATGGCTTTTAGATGATTTCACAAAAAAGGAGCTTGGTAAAACATTCATGCAAGTACCTAAGTTGTTAAAATACCAAAGTTACAAAATCACTGTGAAAAGAAAATAAATAAATTTAACCACCATAATAAATAAATATTAAGTATTTATAGACATCTGCAAGCTAGCCTGCGGTGCAGATGGCAGACGTGTCAGTATTATTTACAGTATGTACCGTCTGCGTAACGGATCCCAAAAGCTTGTTCTCAAGTTTCGCCGATCACGTCGATGTGTTTCCGTCCCTTTGCAACCAAATATCTATCTTGAGGCATTTCAATGTCACACAAGGATAAATTACAACAAGTCGACGAATCATACACCAATCTTTTCAAATGAAAAATGCAGAGAACCAACTATTTTTAGCAAAAGGTCAACAGAACACTGAACTGTGAATGACAGCACTTTGTTTACTTCATTGCATGTCAAGTTTTCAGCCAATTACAAAGCGCGTAAGAAACTGACCAATCAGAGAAGATTAACCATATTCGTGCGAAACAGAACAAGAGTTTGGTATCTGTTGCGCAGACTGTGTATACCGGAGGTTTAGACTGGCTGCGACGCAGGCTACTGCAAGCTACTTAGGATAATTTTTATGAAGATTCTGTATTTAACGTACTCTGTAGTTTGCATAAAGTTCTGGGCACGGATGGATGCATTACTGTACATAAATAATAATTACTGTATGTAATGTTAATGGTAACCTTGAACTTGACGATCAAAATCCTTCAAACACCAACCTCTTGTGCCTTCAGGTCCTTCCTCTCAGAGAACTGCACTTCATTCCAGACAACTTCAACTCCCTCCTCAACATCCATGGCCAAGAATGCATGGTCAATTCCTGGAACATCTCGCTGCATCACCTACATATAAGTATGGTAACCAATGTGTTAAGGACAGAGTTTAATAATAATTAACATGATTTCAATATAAAAATTATGGTCAATTCTTGGAAAATCCTGTTACATAATTAATAATATGCATAGAAAAATTACCACAATCTGATTGGTTGAGAGCCTCTCTATAAACCCCAAACAGTGCAATTACAAATCAAAGCAGTGCAATTACATGTAA
>JAOEJH020000773.1:0-11377 GCA_025448215.2 Palythoa grandis
CTTCTATTTTAATTGCATAAATATTTCTTGTAAAACAAATGGTTGAATAAATGTTGTTGTTGTTGTTGTTGTTGTTGCGTTAATGTTAGCTAACGTCAAAATATACGCGATTATACGTATATTGTGCAACGTGGATTCTTTGGAAAAATGGGTTAAAGAAATGAAAACCATATTGTAAAATGAATCGTAAGACTTTAGGTGAGCTGAAGGCTATCGCTAGAGAGAGAGGCGTCAAAGGGTATTCTCGAATGAGTAGAGAGGCGCTAGTTGCGTATTTGGAAATACGCAACACTGAAGCGGAAGATCTGATTAAACTAATAGGCCCTAAACATCTTATTAACCTATTCGATCCTGAATATCTGATTAAATTAATAGGCCCTAAACATTTGTATTTGTGAGCATAATAGAGTGAAGTAAATATGTAGATCAATTAGCGCTAATGAGTTTTATAACGTAGACCGCGTTATAAATAATACACCACTAATATAGACCTGAAAAATTAGGTTAAAGAAATGAAAACCAATATGACATAAGATAGATAGGTGAAAGAGAAAGGAATGGAAGATCCTCAAGATCCCAAAGATCTATCGCTCCCTAAAGATTCCAGATCTGATCGATCTACCGCTAAGAAGGTCATTCATAAGAAGTGTCCTCATAACAAGCGAAAAACGCGTTGTAGATTATGTGGAGGGGGATCCATCTGCGAACACAATCGAGACAGATATATGTGTAGAGACTGTGGAGGTAAAGGAATATGCATCCATGGAAGACAGAAAAACCTTTGTAAAGACTGCATAGGTAAAGGAATATGTATACATGGAAGTCAGAAAGCCTTTTGTAAAGACTGTGGAGGCTCTCAGATATGTGAACACGATAAACGGAAGAGTAGGTGCAAGGTATGTAAAACAACAAAGTAGATCTTAGTCTTTAGTGAGGATTTTCGTAACGCAACCCACGTTACGAAAGCACCTACCTTCGGTGGTCATCGGAACATGTACCACGCTAATCCACCAACGACAATTGTCAACACTGCAAGATTAATTTCGTGTTTTGAAGTACCGGGCTCCGCTAGAGGTGGAACCACAGCTTCGATTACTTTAGTCGTAGACTGCGGATGTTTCGAACCCGTCTCACCACCTCGTGGTGTACCACCCAGCGAAGCTGTGTGTTTCACACGCAAGCGTTCGGTGTGAGGTAGAGTCACCTTACTTTTACCAAGGTTATGTTTTATTCCGACAGGTTTTACAATCGCATTAACATCACTGTTGACGCCTAATCTCATGTGTGGGCTGGCACGTTTCAGTTTGTTATTGTACCCGATAGTAGATTCAGTATTGATCACGAGGTGTGAAGGCATCAACCATGTGCCGGGCGATACCGCCAGATCCAGCTTCACTTTCGCTTCCTGTACAGCGAGTTGGAAGCGTTGCACAGATTTACTTATGTCCGTCAGTCTGATTGCATCCTCCATCAGAACAAGAAATTCACGTCTAACTTCTTGAGCGCTACCCGTATCACCAACGATACTACTTCGAACGTTCACCTGTGAACCTAAGATGCAGTACACGAAAGCTTCGATAGATTGATTCAGACGAGCCTGACCGGCTTTGGTCAGACCGTGACTCACGGGGGTCACGAAATGATCATACTGTTCCTCACTCTCAGAGTTAGTGATGTATTGAAGCAGATTACCATCCCTAGCCCTACCACCCTCATCACTAAATTTGTTGGTACCGGGGTATTTATATGTGGTCTTGAAGTAACCGCCGGCGTATAAATATATGTTACCCAGCCCGTGATTCATACCACCATGGAATCGGAAATCTGTACCTGGATGGATACCGAACTCATTACACAACCTCTTGTACGATGGTAGATCATACGGATTATTCGTCTGTTTGAAAGCTGAATCGCCGGGTAACGGTACTCCACCCTATATTCCACCCATTTCGAATAGGACCCTCCTTATGGTGAAGTACACATGAAACCATAGTAAGGATCTGACCTGTGGTAGGAGGTCCAGCTCATCATCGGTCACATCATGTATACCGTCACTCATCTTATCTTCAAAGAGTAATCGGGAGCTCACCCCACAACCGGTTGTCGCACACCAGACAGCAAAATTTAACTGTTGCGGCCAATAATTCATGTTGGGTGAATTTAACCATCTCCTCGATTCTTTTGCAGAGTAGTGTGTCAGCACCGTTTCAGTAAAGATGTTTCGCAAGCGTATTTTGAAAGAGTCTGACGGTGTGATGAAGACCCGTAGGTGATCGTGAAAATAAGTCATGATATCACGAGCGTGACTATCGAAATCGACAGCCGGAACATCCAGTTTAGGTTTTGGATTCAGCGTCAACTCCAAAGGGAACCCGGTAGAGATCCCTAACGCTCTTTTCATCTCTTCGGAAAAGTAGATACTGGAGCGGAATTTGTCCCCATCGAAAACTTCAATCTCTTCTGTACCTGAGTTGGACACCCATAGAACGTTTGACCCTCCGAAAGAGGAATCAACCTTGAACTTAGACAAGTCCGCATTGGGGTATCTATCTCGAAACCTCTTCCACATCCTATTACGTTTAAGTAGTAGGATGTTACCTTTTAAATCAAGCAAAGTCAGGGTTGTATGGTGGAGGGTTATCGGACGACACATCGGTGTGAGGATCGTCATGTATGATGAAGCAGTTACAGCCTACCTCGAGGGTGGACCTCCTGACGGTTCCGGTTGACCTAGTTTTTTCAGAAGCTCATCACGGATGTGTCTCTCAATTTGCTTGAGGTCTACATCCCTCTGACGAGCTGAACCCTGATCTGAGTTCCTATACTTTCTCCTGATAGATGCCTTCATCTCATTGTATTTCTCCATCTCGGTCTTGATCAGTTTGAATTCTTCGTTGGTTATCTTGTTGTCTTCGAGAGCTTTTGAGACAACACCCTTGATCGTGTTGATCTTGGCTTGGCAGACTGAGTAGGTCTTCTCATGCTTAGTTACATTCTTGGAGAGAACCTTCCCCAAACACCCAGACACTACGCTGACCAGAGCGCAAACACCACCTACAGCACCCAAGCTTATAGCTACAGGAATACCGATACCGGTGAGTCCTGTACCCAAACCGCCTGCACTGAGGACTACTGAGATAGTTCCGCTACCGGCAGAGATATTCAAGAAGATGGACCGTGCACGCTTGTATTTTTTGTATACCTTGTTCCTATCTTGAAGCTCGCTCTCGAGAGCGTTCAGCCAATCTGCAGACTGTTTCAGTCTGAACGAATACCTAGGTTGGTTTGGGTCGTTGTGTAGCTGTGGGTATATTTCATTGTAACCTTCCATCATTTGAATGATGTTAGGAGACTTTTAAAGTGATTGTGAGTCTTCCCATTCCGAAGGTCGGGGTACCTCCATCGACATCGGTAATCACCAATTCGAAAGTATTGAGAGCTGAGGAGTAAATTTGTTTTACAGGCACCGCAGGGTACACGGGGTGTGAAGGGACAACAGCTAACAATTGAGATGGGGTGCACCTCCCGGTGGTGGACCAACCACTTGTAGTGTCGTCGTACGAGTAACGAGAATCCACGATATCGCAATACACTGAGAAGGTAGGAACGTTTTTATAAAACAGATTGTACATTGTATCGGCTTCGAGAATCTCAGGTAGACCCAGTTTGGTGTGAAGCTCTTTGGTCAGTTTCAAACCTTCGGTAGTCGTTTTCATCACCCAATCTCCATCAACCCTCACTATATTGACACCTAAACCTTTAGCCTCCTCTAAAAATTTTTGAAGATCCTTGATTGTGTAGTATCCAGGAATAACATTAAGAGTGTGTTCATTTGAGGATACCCTATCCACTCTCTGAAACTCCTCTATACTAAGGAATTTTCTATGCTCATACTGAGAGCTAAGGACCTGTATCTCTCGCGCACCTTCTAGCGCCGGATTGAGATTAACTCTTGTTTTCGGCTCGGTGATACTCAACGTGATGATTTTAGACATCCGTCTACTTTTTAAGAAGTTGAATGCTTCTTTTTAAACTGTTCTACAGCATAGATAACAACAGCGACTATCAGCAGCCACGCATTTTTAGCTAGAAAACCTATAGCCTCACCAGCTGTTTTGAAAATGAAGCTGGCTATTGCACCGACCATCCCCGGTAGTATCTCTCCAAGCTTTTTACCGATAGCTTTCAAACCGTTGCCGACCCCCTTCCCAAAGGTTGTCAGCCCACTCTTCAGATTAGTTACTATCACACCTATGACAACACCTACTGCCGATAACAAAGCAAACGCTGTGAAGCCGTACTTCTTGAAGATCATCTTCACTCTATCTCTGAGTGACATGCGATTCTCAATCTGTTCATTTTCCCTCTCTCTCCTAGCTATTCCACTCTCCCGCTCATCGATGTTTCTTTGTATGTTTTCCGCTTGTTCTTGGGTAGCTGATTCTTTTTCTGACTCCAGCTCTCTATTTTTTGCCTTTTCCCTAGAATTTTCAGCCTCGTTAGCATCGATCACCTCTTCAGCTGTGGAACCGAGATACTCTTTTATACTCTTAGGTAATTTCCTGTTTAGTTCACCGTCTCTATCTAACATAGCGTAAGGCTTACCACCAATTCTTTTGAGTTTCAAAACAACCCTATTGTAATCATCCACAGTCGCTGTGAATGGAGACTTGGAAGGATTGACCCTAGGAAATTTTTCTTTAACTTTCTTCCATGCTTCATCTTGATTCCTTTCTTTTTCTCTTTGCAGGTCTGGCGTGTGTTCGTCTATACCTTCTCGTGACATTAATGGTGTTCGTTCGTCTACATTTTCTATGAAAGAGGTTTCTGCGTGGGTGGTACCACCTATTGGTTGGTCGGGGGTAAAACCGGTGTTGTCATATGATCCTCTTCGAGTAGAGTTCATGTTAATTACCTCTCCGCTTTCATCATCTCCCGCAGCAGGTTCGAAAGGATTACGGGAGGGGCCCGATACATCTGGGTCTATAGCGTCCATTATTCTTTACGTTTTAGTAGAGAATAACTTTAAATTGAAACCGCAGGAGGTTTCATAGCCATCTACTCGCTATGAAACCTAACGCTATTATCCCTCCCCCTACGTAAACCATCTCACCTATTTTCTGGGCATTGTTAGGTCTATAATAGTCAGAGAATTTTGGTGGGTCCCCATACACCCCTTCACTTGGGTGTAGCCTGTTATACAGCTTTAATGCCTCATCAGTATCTGCGAAGTTTCGGGAGGATAGCTCTAGCTTACGTCTATTATCTTGTTCCCAATCGAGGAACTTCTGCCTTTTTGTCTCATATGCCGCGTAATCCCTCTGATATTTCTCCAGAGCCTTGTCATGCCTCTCCTTCTCAAGCAATGCGGCTTTAGGATCATCACCGGATAGATACTTTGCGAGGTATGACCCTCCAACAAATGTACTAGCGTTGAGGATCGCACCTCCCACCATCATCGCTATAGTCGCCATCTTTTAGAGTAGAGTACCGTCGACTTAAAGTGCTTTCGGTAAGATCTTCTGATCCTCCAGATATGTCTTCAAGTACATACTTCCCGAAAGTACGGCAACCCACTTGGCATAGCTTGTCACACTAGAAGAGGGGTCGCTGATGAACGATTCTTTCATGACCTTTTTGGCTATGTACCCAACCCCGGCAGCCAGCCCGACCAAAACTGCGGAATCGGTGACCGTTTTCACAAGTTTGTTCTCAGTCGACATGTTTATTCTGTAGGTGGAACACCTTTAAACTACTTTCACTGCATCCCTACTCTAGGAGTGGTTGGAGCAAGAGTTACCTTCGGGATAGGAATTTTTGAGGTTGAAGGTTCCGTAACAATGGATCGATCATTCTGATTGCGGGATGCATCACCACCTGGTGGGTGGCGGTTACCGCGGTACCTCATGTACATATCGAATGCGGTAAACCCTATTCCAACAATCGACAGCACAGTTGTAAAAGATAGCTCCGGTAACCACCCACCTCCCGGTGATGACGAGTCCACACTAGCCGATTCCTCATCCTCACGTTTCATTTCCCTAGCAAGCGCTTCTCTAGCCCTTCTATTAGACTCAGCAAGTTTCTTACCAGCAGCGACCTTTTTAGGGTCTTTTTCCTTAGATTTCTCCTTCGGAGTAACATTTGTAGTGGTGGTGATCTGTTCAACTTCAGCTGACATGATTTTACTTTAATCCTGACTAGTCTTTAGATCATCTCAAGTGTCTGTCCGAGGGTGGTCAAGAGTACGCTCAGTTTTTCTCAAGAGCTCTTCTTCTGGTGGTGTACTACCCACCATAGGTTGCTCGGGTATTCCTAGAAAGCCTTGATTTGGTGTTAATTTGACGTGCTTGACAACCTGAAATAGACCGCTAGCAAGTGCTACCAACCTCCCACCCTTCAGTACCACCATCCCTGCAAAGTTTAACAGTTCGCGCTTAACCAACTCATCATTCTGCAAGTCTTTGCTAAGCGCTTCGACGTCATCTATGGGAATCACATATGAGATGACCTGAGAGGCTACTTGGATACCTGATTCTACCAATCCACCTGTTACCTGCTTCCCTAGGACGGTCTTGTAGCGATTAAAGTATTTTTCAACGTCCTTGGAGGAGAGCTTCTTGACATCACCCAGACTCATCTCGGTACCAAGGAAATCTTTCGTCGTTCCTAATGATGCGAGGATTGCAAGAGATTCTCTCTTCGCTTCGAGATCGCTATCGGTGTCAGCTTCGCTTGCTTTACCCTCGGGGGTGGTAGGGGTACCACCCTCAGCTTGCGCTAAAAGTGATTCAACGTCTGCCATCTTTTTTGTTTACGCTACGATTCTTTTAAACGAGTACCGTCGGGATCTCGAGGTAGCACTCAAATGGAAAGCGAAGGGAGAAACACAGTCTCGCAAACCGTTCAGCTTTCAACATCTCTGTAAACTTTTTACGAGTCTCGACGGATAGGTCTCAACCATAATCTTCAAACAGTGTTTTTGTGCCAATTTGAGAAGGATTATGAAATGTAACAACGCAGGAAACGTTATCACGGAAGGGCTTCGCTATGGATGTTAATTGTTGCGTCAATACCCATACACTTAAACCGTGATGACGTCCGGAGAATGCAAGGTCGATGAATTTATTGGAGCGCTGCTTTAGATCCTTGGATACCGCACAATCGTCTAAAATAATTAACGTATTTGTACCACTAAACAATGTTGTGCAGTCCTCTAATAGCTCGTTAATCTGTGATGTGTTACTCGCGTCCGGAGATAACACCAAGAAGTGTTTATCACCATGGGCGAACCTGCGGTAGGTCTTATTTTTCGCATAAGTTGGACACACCAGTACTATATATTCAAACACACCCCTGAATGGTCCTCGGAGCTGGTCAATGAGGTACTTTGTCTTACCGCAATTTGTGGGGCCCGTTATGATACAATAAAAGGGAACTTTTGGTCGTAATTCATTCATCGGGTATAGCTTACTCGTCCTCGTTTTTAATACGCAAGTCTACCACCCATGGGTGGTGGATCCTCCATCACCACCTCGTGGTGGACATCAAAATATACGAGATTACACGTATATTTATTTATAAGGTGAGTTCTGATGGTGGATCCTAATACACGATTGAACGCAAGTCTGAATTCATAACCTCCATCAACGCATCAGCTATCACGAACATGTAACACGTGATGTTTCCCGACCCTCCAACCTTCCTCTTGATCTCTAGCTTTACTCCGTCTCGTGTGTTGTTCAAGACCAGCCCACCTCCATGAATGTCATTATCAGGAAAAGTCCTCAGGTCGATCCACAAGGCGAACTTGTTGTTACCGTAAAATTCCTTTTGATTCATGATGGAGGGTCCTCCAACGAGACGTTTCTTGATCGATTCCCAGAAGTCAGATGGTACCATCCCCTTGGAAAATAATCGATTTGGCATGCCGTCGACGTTGATGTGGATCGACTTGATATCCGGATTGGCAAACCTCTCTGAGTCTCTAGTTCCGGATGTCTGAGTCTCCGTGAATAGGCACAACACACCGGTCATGGACCTCCTTGGTAGATTGATGTGCTCGTTAATCACGCTGTCATTCGGTTTCGATATCGTAAAAGTTTTGTGTAGGATGACGTTTTCGTAGAAGAAGCCTTTGCCCACTTGATAGGAGGCGGCAGCTTCCTGAGCCAAGTACTCACTTGCGATGCAAGAATATTCCAGCTCTAAGTTTGTGACTGCGTACGCAGGGCTCTTTATGGTGTCTGTGTATGACACAATGTCATTAACCGGTGCCAGTGTCACCTCAAAGGTTAGTGAATGAGGTAGAGCCTTTGGATAGAAAGATCCATGATCGCTGAGAATAGGATCGTCGAGTGGAATACAGTACTTGGTGTTGTGTATAGCAGCTAAAGCCACCTCAAACGAGTTGGAGGTGGACTTGTCTCCAGAGTTCGTTCTGAGTTTCCTCATGTTGACTGATGAGATCCCCTGCCTAAGACGGTCTTCACGATCCTCGGTCGGTAGGTATAGGTCATGGTAGGTTTGAAAGAGATCATATCTTTGAGTATCCTGTAGTGTTTCTCCGCCAAAGAGAACCCTAAGTCGGGAAACTAGATTTCGACCTACGTTATTTACGACGGTGTTGTTCGCATGTCCTGATACAGCTAAGTTGAATATCAAGTATACGGTACCAGGAACAATCACCACATTCTCTGCAAGTTTAGGTATGTTTATGTATAAAGTCTCCCCGGGACTTGCTGATGAGGGGTTGAGTGTGATTCGATTAAGCGAAGACTCCGCCTTCAACCCGAAAGGCTCTCGGGGGATTCTGTTTGGGTTGATTACATCTGATATTGATTGCGACATTATTTAAATACGAATCGATTACTCTTTAAATTAATAGTTGAAGCACATCTATGCTATCAAAGAGACTTTCTAAGTCGTACTACAGTACCGGTGGTTACTGGAAAGGTTATTTCGCAAGCTATAAGCTAGGGAGTGCAGCCAAAGTAAGCGAAGCTGAAGCTAGGGAGTGGCTTGATAGGCAGGCGTTATGGCAAATTTATTTACCGGCTCCGAAGTATATCCCAAGAAGTAGGTGGGCTGTCGATAAACCGAATCAGATTCATCAGGCGGATCTGTTATTTCTTCCTCACGATACAGTGAGAAGAAAGACGTATAAATATGCCTTGGTTGTGGTGGATGTAGCTTCCAGATACAAAGATGCTGAACCACTCACCACCAAAGATTCAAAAGAGGTAGCGAAAGCTAAGATTTACTCCCGAAAATTAACGTGGCCACATACATTGATTGTTGACCCTGGTGGGGAGTTCATGGGTGATGTCACACAGTTGATGAACACCCGAAGGGTGAGCATTCAACGAAGCGAAGCCGGTAACCATCGAGCTCAGGCTTTCGTTGAGAGGGCGAACCGGACTTTGAGTGAGAAACTGTTTAGTTATCAATACGCGCAGGAAATGGTTAGTGAAGGTCGACCGACTGAGTGGGTCAAAAGGTTGCCGGCGGTGATGAAGACTTTGAACAGTGAACCTACACGTATCACAGGCACACCTCCCGACAAAGCTGTGGAAATGAAAGAAGTTGGGGTTAAACAACTGGAATACAAGCGACCTGTAGGATTTGAAGAGGTTAGACTACCACCTGGGGTTCGGGTAAGGTATCTGTTCACTCCCGGAGAGGATGAAGGGGGTGAACGGAGAAGAGCGACCGATCCTATCTGGAGTTTGGGGGTTTACAATTTATCTCGTAGCGTTGTGTCACCTGGACAGCCTGTGTTATATTATCTCTCCGAGGGTGGATCGAGGAGATCGTTCGTGAGGGAGGAGCTTCAAGTTGTTCCTTCAGACACTGAGCTGCCTCCTGAAAGCGTTCTAAGCTAACGCGTAGTGCCCGTGGGCATAGGTATGGATACCATCGTCTTGGATTACCCTCTTATCATCTTCATGTGATAATGCTACCTTGTTAACTGTCTCAGTGAAAACTTCATGCTTGTGACTTCTAATGACATTCATCTTTCTAAGTTGCGGTCGTTGATTGAATAGGCAATTCTTGTAATCATCGAAACTTATGCTTCTTAACACCCTTACACTTCTTCTTCTCACACCATCCCTTCTTCTCATCCTCATCCTCATCCTCATCCTCATCCTTCTCCACCTTATATGAGTAGAGCTTGGCGCGCAGACCGACAAACTCGGTTATCTGTTTACCACCGGCCTCGTCTTTGAACATGCCGACGATTTTCTTGTTCACACCCGTCTCAATACCTGAGGGGTGATCCTTTGGATAGTTGCTGGTATCGAACTTATCCGATACATCTGGAGCGATATCTCGATAAAAATCTTCCGTCTCTATCTCATAGGCGAGGCTGTCCCTATCGGTGAACAGCAACTTTGCTCTCTCACCGTATTTCGGCTTGATGTAATTGTAGTGGAAGTCATACATTAAAGTCTTACTTATATCCAGAATAGACATATCTAAGTAGACGGGTTTATCATAGATCAACTTCGTCCTCTTCATATGGATAGCGGTTAGATTCTCGCAAAAGATGGTGCGATTCTGGTAATTCGGCTTCGATATCAACTTTCGTGCTTGGGATTCGGTAGTGACCAATCGAATGTCCACCCTGTTTCGGATGTTCTCCATAGTCTTCCCAAATACGATGTTGTTCATAAGTTTGAAGAAGTTTTTATCAAAATCGTTGGTAGCTCTCGCTCTAAGTCTGGTATTCATGTCTACGTAAGGCTTTAGCCAACTACTCTCTTCGAACGTGATACCCCTATGAACCTTGGTGACTTCCATTCCGAGTCTTTCATAAAGTTTCAGGGTTTCGTAGTGGACTACATACCTCTTCTTGTCTCTGAGGTTCGGGATCAGTTTATCTACCTTATCTACCCTGAGAGTCTCGGGAGCTAGTGGGTAGTCATTGTGTAGATCGTGAAGACGATTTGAGTACTTCAAGTCAACTTCAAGTATGTATGGAACATTTCGGAGCTTCAATTCTTGGTCAGTCATCCATCGAATTCCATGAGTTGGGAGAGGTTTCGACATTGTCCATCCTCCGTATAGGTTGTTCGCGTCGAGATATGTGATATACTTTGTCGGGAGTGTGGGGTCATACCCGCTACTCATATACGGGTTATTCGCCTTGCCATAACGTGTGGAGATCATGGACACCCCACCACGAATGCCTTCCTCAATCATGAGCAACATGTCGTAGTCAGTTAACTGCTCAAGCTTCACCTTAGTCAGCTTGAGGGCCGCGTCCCAGGCTAGTCCCGCTGCTGTGTAGTACCATGCAGGGTCTAAACCATAGTTTTCACTACAGACATCTCTGAAATTTTCAAAGACGTCAGCCAACAGAAGAACATCGGTC
>JAOEJH020000882.1:0-11375 GCA_025448215.2 Palythoa grandis
ACGCCTTGCGCCACACATGTATTGTACGGCTGAATTTAGAGGCGAACTACCTTCATTGTTTGTTGAGCAGTCTTTTCAGTGAATCTTTTTATGTTTTATGCTGTATCGCTAAGTGAAATTACGAGTTTCAGTCAATTTTCTACCACAAAAACTTTCCTAGTTATCGAGCCTCAGCCTGAGGCAAATTTGAGCCTCGTTGTTCTTAAAAAGTTGTTCTTATAAAAAATGCGTGTAATTAAGCAGTTAAGGTTACAAATCAAAAGTAGATAAACCCTTTACTGCCTCTTTAGATAGACCAATGCTGGACACTATAAATTTTTTTCTAACCGATAAACAACCCCGTGCTTAGCTCCGTTAGCTGCTACATAAGCCATCAGTTTTACTTCTTTTGACGTGAAGTAAAACTAGTTTGTTTCAATGCTCCTGTGTAAATGCGAAAGCTCGTAAAAAATGAAAAATGTTCAATGAAGATTAAAAGCCATATAATTTTATCGTGATGTGACGTGTCTCCGTTAAAGGACTGGGTAATGAAAGTAATCATGTGAAACCCCATATTTCGTCTCAGTGCATAATTTACTGTTTAATTTTGTAGCGTAAGAGTGCATGTCGTAAAAGTTAAAAACTTTGAGGAAAATCAGTTGTACCATTTCGCACGCCGAGTGCTTGTGAAATAGAAAACTTTTTGTTCAGCTATAATTCATTCTAACACAACACTGCATCGTTTTGTCTGACTCTTGCCGTAACAGCCAGAAACACCCTATTCCCCTAAGATAATTGATCTTAAAATAAAGTCAACCTGACTGGGCTTAGTCTGTAAGTCGTAACTACTGATCCTCTAAAAGAGAAAACAAAACAAAATCCGTTGTATAAAACAAGTTAAAAAATATTTACCTGGATAGAAAAGTTTCATGCAAACAGCGTGAGAATATTTTCAACTGTTAGCAGCTACGGAAAAGAAGATCGATATCTTTAATAAGCTTGGGTTGACACCGTGCTAGCTCAGTTTTTATTGACTGTAGCCTCTCGGTTTTGCTCATATTTTGACAAACATTTCCCAGATCTCTCACGAAAAGTACGCATTATTTAAATAACAAAGGCAATTAAAAACAAAACAAACTACGAGTAGTCGTAGTTGTAGAATTCTGTTTGTCATCGGCCATTGAACCCATAAACCATCTACAGAAAGTGTCTTAATTTATGCGTTATCTATCAATTACACCCGGTTTATCGCTTCAAAGCCTTTTCGTCACTACCTGGAGAACTGAAGGCCGTATTCATCAGGATTCACAACTGCATTTTTTTGTGAAAGGGTTCATTGTTCGAAAACAGGAGAAACAAGCGTAATTTTGGAGAAGTGGAAAAGACAATACATTTTCTTGGTCATCCAGCTAAAATTTCTGTATACGTGCATGTCCTAGTCGCACGCAAACAGACAAAACTGTAAACATTTAGCGGTCTCAATTTATTGAGGCAACGGTAATCAGTTTTAAGTAAGGAGATATTGTTCCGTTCAAGCGTAAAACGTTTAAAATTTTGATTTAAAGTTTATACTTCAGAAGTATTCTTTCGGTGACTTCACTTTCCTTCAGTCAGTAGAGGGACTCTTTTAGTGCACTAAAGATTTCAAACGAACAGTCAACAGAACACTGACACACTTTCCTTTACCTGGCGAGCTGACTCGAGAGTCGATTGTAAAGGTGTGTAATATATACGGGAGTTGAAATTAAGTTTACCAATTAAGTATGAAAGATTGTTCAAAGAAAATCTTTTCTGAGTGAGCTGGTAACAACACTAACTATAGCAATATAACAAGAAAGAGGATTTACTTTACTAAGAACTCGGAAAAAAGTAGTGTTTGGAATTTTTAAGAGCAACCGAATCAAAGATTTATTGCTACTTTACTCTTTGACTGGAAAAAAATAAAACCAAAAAACTCGTGTTTACCGAAGACGAAAGGGATTTTGTCGGTTGCCTAAAGTGTGTCTGCCGCATTTCGTTTACAAGAAGAGTTTTCTTGAATGCAGTGAAGAACCGAAAACGTTCTGCTTTCGAATTCTATTAATTGTTCAGCCTGTGAATGCACATTCTATAAATCTTGGGAAAACCTTTCATAAAAATGGAAAAACTGAAAATTGGATCAATCAAGCTCCTGTGATGCGACCTGTTCATATGACATATATGGAATTACTTTACATTTCCGGCTCAATTAATTACCGGAGTTTCAGTCCTTGTTATTCATAGTCATACAACATTGTTAATAGTTGTGGGATTTGTTTTTATTTTGTGAGAATTAAGCTTAAGGGTGCATGTGTCTGTTTACATTTTTGAATCAGAGATAAAGGTCTCTGTTTTGCAATATAAAGCTAACGATCTTTGTTCAAAACTGTATCCCAAATCTCGTCATGTTCCTTATAAAGCAGTATTCACGATTCCTTGAGTTAAAAAGAACGATAGTCGTTGAAGGAAAACATTAAACTTTGCAAATTTATTTTGAAATTGACCGCATAAACTTCACGGTATTTCTTAAAAGAAAATTTGAAATAAAGAGAAATTCACAAATTCAATCAATTTGTGTTGCCTCAAAATTCGCTTTGATGTCATCAGGTCATAACATTTATTCAACAAACGCTTTTGTGAAAGATAAACTCCTAACTGAAAAGTCACTTATTAGTCTTTGATCAAATACGCGTTAATAGTTATTTTGGCGTTCATGGTAAAATTGTGTTCGTTCGAAACGTCGAATCAAAATAAAGAATTTAGTGGTTGGGCAGAAAAAGAGTATTTTTTAAGGTTAGGTGTCATTGCGGAAAATAAAAATTATTTTCAAATACGGATTATTCCAAGAATCTGCGCCGAGTTAAAATCTCCTTTTAACACAAGGTTTTAATCGCGTTTAACCATAAATATTTATACGTTTTTCAACAAAAAATGTCAAATCATTTTTACTAGAACAAAACAAATATTTCACTAAAATTAAAGATTTAGCTGAAACTAGCCATTCATTCAAGCTTTAAGCTTAAGCTTATCAGTAATTCAGTAATACTGTTGAGTCAATCGCGTCGGAGCATGTTTCATAGCTGTAAGGAGGTAAGATCAAGAATTCAAGACACTAACCTTCAAAATTTGGAAACGAACTGTTTCGGCGAGGTGTCCCTAAAGAGTCGATCTCGATTACAGGTGATGAAAAGCAAATTTTACAATTCTTAAAGTTGTTGTTGTCAACTCTTATTCCGGCGTCCCACTGGCCGCTTTAGAGTTTTGACATTTTAATTAAAAAAACATTCAGCGAGGAAAAACAAAATGATTGAAAATACATTAATCAAACGGTCGTGTATGAATAAAGTGTAGTTCAGCTTCCTATAGACTTAACACTATTTATTTTCGATAGTTGCAATAAAAGTCAGAATACGTTCACAAATGAATGATGGATGCTTTTTAAATGCCAGCGCCATTTTGGCGAATGGCGGAACTGTAAAGGCGCGATCTTAATGTGATTTATATAAATGGTCTTGTTAATTATCTTCATTTAGAAATATCCGCAAACTATAAAACAAGAAATTTGTGGTCAGTAAATGATTTCCTCTCGTTGTGATGCCAGAATATAAATTGAAATTTAAAGTGAGCTCTTGCTTTTAGAAAACAAGTATGCCTTAGGGTATAATGACATACTAGCCGAGCGGCATGGATTTATTATTAATGTGCTTCGTAACTCTAATCGTGAAACTTGGATTTTACTAATTAGGTGCAAAAGCTACACAAAGTATCCACTTTTTGCTAAAAAAACCGGTAGCGAAAATGAAGAAATTTAAGAAAAACAAGTTTAAAAATCCTGTTAAGAATCCCGGCCAGGTGTTTGTTGCAGTGTATGATAAACACAGCAGAACAGCTGACTCTAACACAGTTCCACCCTCTGTCTAAATATATTTTTAACTCGAGCAGTACAATGCATCATGGGATCCAAAACCGGACAACAAGACGTTTACCATCGTTTGCAAAAGCGTGAGTTTAGAAGGAGCGATTTTTATCATCAAAGACTTGTTCGTTTTTTTCCGTTTTCGGATCGGAAAATAACCTGTTGGATTACCACAGCCGGCATTTTCTTAAGCGTACAAATCTTTGTCCTTCTCCCTCCAAAAGTGTAGAAGAAAGGCGCTGTACCGGCTCCTTGGCATGATATACATATCATCATCGTCCATACTGTGTAGTGTAGATGACACAACAATTGTATTCTCTTTTGCTTTAATTTGACACATGCTCAGTATAATACAGTCGACGTTCACGTCCATTTATGTTGTTTTCGGTGTCTAAGTCAGTTGTTTCTCTCCTTTTGCTGATGCTTCAGCAGGTGGTACCTCCTATTCAGAGAGTTATCACTTCATAAAAGACAATTGTCGCTTTCTGTATACTCCGTCCCTTCAAGTCTGGGATCTCAACAGAAAGCTAACACTTCATAGAAGACAGTTGTCGCATTCTGTATACTCCATCCCTACATCTCTGGCATCTCAACAGAAAGTTAACATTTCATAGAAGACAGTTATCGCATTCTGTGTACCCCATCCGTACATATCTGGTATCTCAACAGAAAATTAACACTTCATAGAAGACAGTTATTGCATTCTGTATACTCCATCCCTACAATCACTGGCATCTTAACAGTGCATTCTGTGTACTCCATCCCTGCATGTCTGGCATCTCAACAGAAAGTTAACACTTCATAGATAGCAATTGCCGCATTCTGTGTACTCCATCCCTAAATGTCTGGCATCTCAACAGAAAGTTAACATTTCATGGAAGACAGTTATCGCATTCTGTGTACCCCATCCCTATATATCTGACATCTCAACAGAAACTTAACATTTCATAGAAGGCAGTTATCGTATTCTGTGTACTCCGTCCCTATACATATCTGGCATCTGAACAGAAAGTTAACATTTTCTAGAAGACAGTTATTTCATTCTATGTACTCCGTCCCTACATGTCTGGCATCTGAACAGAAAGTTAACATTTCCTAGAAGACGGTTATTTCATTCTATGTACCCCGTCCCAACATATCTGGCATCTGAACAGAAAGTTAACATTTCCTAGAGGACAGTTATTTCATTCTATGTACTCCATCCCTACATATCTGGCATCTCAATCGAAACTTAACATTTCATAAGAAGACAGTTATCGCATTCTGCGTACTTCATCCTCACACATCTGGCATCTCAACAGAAAGTTAACACTTCGATTCATAGAAGACACTTATCGCATTCTGTGTACTCCATCCCTACATATCTGGCATCTCAACAGAAAGTTAACATTTCATAGAAGACAGTTATCGCACTCTGTGTACTCCATCCCTAAATGTCTGGCATCTCAACAGAAAATTAACACTTCATAGAAGACAGTTATCGCATTCCGTGTACTCCATCCCTACATATCTGGCATCTCAACAGAAAGTTAACATTTCATAGATAAAATGCAATTGCCGCATTTTGTGTACTCCATCCCTACATATCTGGCATCTCAACAGAAAGTTAACATTTCATAGAAGACAGTTATCGCATTCTGCGTACTTCATCCTTACACATCTGGCATCTCAACAGAAAGTTAGCACTTCATAGAAGACAGTTATCGCATTCTGTGTACCCCATCCCTACATATCTGATATCTCAACAGAAAGTTAACACTTGATAGATAACAATTGCTACATTCTGTGTACCCCATCCCTAAATGTCTGGCATCTGAACAGAAAGTTAACATTTCATGGAAGACAGTTATCGCATTCTGTGTACCCCATCCCTACATATATGGTATCTCAACAGAAAGTTAACACTTCATAGAAGACAATTATCGCTTTCTGCGTATTTCGTCCTTACAAGTCTGGTACCTCATCACAAAGTTAACACTGCATATCGAGGTAATTGTCGCTTTCTCTAAATTCCATCCCTACACCGCCTCATCAGCGATGTAAGTTTGGTACCTCATTAGAAAGTTATCTCTACGTACAACACAGTTTTCACCTTCTGTAACGCCATTCCTATACAAGTCGCATGTTTTTTGTACCAGCGATAATCATAAAACCTAATGTGCAAAAAAGAAAAAATCCGTAGTTTAAAAGAAACCAAATGAAACTGTGCGTTGGCTTTGGCTTTTGAAACGATGTGCTTTCAAAAACTTTGCAGTTACCAAATTTTTAATTTTATTCCTGAAAACGTTTATTTTGTTTTTTCAGGCCACACGCTATGATGCGGAAGGGAAAGACAATATATGCTCTCCATACTACCTTTTAACCCCTAAAGTGGATTTTCAAACATGTTAATTTGCATTTTCTCTCTTTTGATTGCAACAAAAAACCTTCAAAAGCTAAATCAGTAAACAACAAAAAAATTGCTTATTCTTGTGGCTTCACTTCCTTGAACTCTTTTCATTTTATTAATTTGTGTCACAAGCGAGAACGTTACGTGTTAGTTTCCATGAACCTAAGCATGGGATTGAGGTTTACGTCACTGCTTTGTAATTGGCCTTTTGCGGCAAGTGATCACATGATACAAATAATGATATTCTGGTGGGTAAAGGAATGTGACAGATTCCAAGACAAGGCACAATTAACTAGAAAAGTGTGATTTTTCTTTGTTTACTTTTCTCAGTGGGGTCTATCACATTCCTTTGCCCACCAGAATACCATTATTTGCACCATGTGATCACTTGCTGCAAAAGGCCTATTGTCTTTTGAGACCAACTTTATCACGCTGATAAGTCCTAACAAGGACGAAACAGCTGTCCACGGTTGCTGTTGAGCCTGCATGGGGTATAGTGGGTCAGCGCATTCGTATTTAGATTCTAACAAAACCTAAGAGAGATCGTGAAATCGTAGCATGAGAAATTTGGTTTTATCAGAAAATTATTCTGACAGCACCAAGTAGCAATTATGCGGAGGTCTAGATAGCACTTCAAGTGTTCTGCCTGTTGTATCTGTGTTTGATAAAGAGGAAAATAGGTAGCCTTTCGAGTTTTTTGCGAAACAAGGGCTTGGGCACATTATTCATATAGACGGTATCTATCATGCAGAACAGTAGAGACGATAGAGGAATAATAGTCAGAATACTGGCACCTTGCAGGATTCCTTGGGTGATAAAAATGAGTCTGATTAAATGGAATCAATTCGGACGAATTGGGCACAATCAGTTAATTAGCTCTTGACACTGCAGCTTACCTGAAGATGACCACCCCTTGTTACTGTTACCCTGATGATACAGAATCATATCTGAGATATGATACAGTAATTACCCCATGATACTGCTACCTTGATGATAAAGATGTGTTTCAGCCACTCCACGATAAGGCTACCCTGATGATACAGATATGATACAGCCACTCCATGATAAGGCTACCCTGATGATACAGATATGATACAGCGACCTCATGATAAGGCTACCCTGATGAGGCAGATTTGATACAGCCATGCCATGATACAGCCACCCAGATGATGCAGATATGATACAATCACTCCATGATACAGCTACCCTGATGACATGTCCACCCTATTTTTACAGCTACCCCAATGAAACGGCTCTGTATCCCGATAACGGATGCAAGGATACTTCGTTAATACAGACACCCTTAAAATATTGCCAAGTATTTATGGCACGTTGGTGATCTTTTTAATGCGGTTGCAGTGCCTAAAGGACCTTGTGCACGTTACGATCAGACCTGGGTCGAGACTGATTTTTGGTCGCCTTTTCAAAGAATATAATGTACACTTCTAGAATCCATGTTAATCATTTGTTTTTCTTTTTTTTTATAAACATTTAAAAAAGCTTTTTTTCGAGGCCTAGTTCATCAAAGATGTAGCATATAACATTTTATAGAATGCTGTTTTCAATTTGAGCTGTTTTGAAACAATCATCTTGAAACAATGATTTAGCCGCTTTATATACCACAATTGCATGACTATTTAACAATTTAGAGCGGGGAATGGCCGACTTATTGCATTAAAATTTGATTTTAAGTCCTACGCTGTATTTGATTTCCTTCTCTATTCATTTAAGGCCACTCTCTACCCTAAATTTTGGTGGATAGTGAGGGAGTTGAAAGGACTATTTGAATGAGAAGAATTTTGAGTACGATCACCAAACTGTCCCTCCCTGACCATGCGAAAGTGCAGCTTCGGTTAGGGTCGGTTTGGCGATTTTCTATCATATATACTAACTTCCAAATTAATTTTTAAACTTCACTAAAATTACCCCAAAATCAAATTTCTCCTAAAAAAACTACTTCTACAAAACCTCCTTAAATCTCATCCAAAAAATCTAAAAATATTCAAGAGGCTTCCTTTTTATTCAATCTGCGATGTGATTATCGGATTCTTCACATTTTAAAGTACTGACGGAGATATCATCAAAAATATCACTAAAAGTCGCCAAAAAATGGTCACAGGGTAGAGAGTGGCCTTAACATCATTTCGTGAAAAATGGTTGTATAGAATGTATAAGTTAGTACACCATAGGACTGAAGGTCAGTGATGGTTCGGATTTTCGTTCTTCGACGGAGTAAAAAGGGTGGTTTTTTTTCAACACCAACTGCATCATTCAGTCCTAATAAACGACATAACTTGTTTGGGACAACTGTAGTACTAAATTGAACAACACAAAATGCATTTTAATGAAGATTATAGAGACAATAAAATACAAGAAATACAATGTATTTCTCGAGCTACCCACGGTCTGAAAAAATTGACAATACAGAAGCGGAAACTAGCGTTTCAACTGACTTAATTTAATATGAATTTGAATTCATTCTTTACGAAAAAAGGAAAAAAATTGCAAAATTAAAACATTCTGAAACGTTTTCGAGTTTTCAACTTTTTTCAACATTTTACCTTCAAATTATTTTTTTACTTTTAAAATTATTTGATTCTACTTTGGGTTTTAAATTAGATAAAGATAATTATATAAGTATCAAACAGGCCGCACAAATCCAGGGAAATGACTAAACTTTATAAGGCTGTTAAACAAATCCTGTAAACAAACGCTTAACATTTTTTTTCTTAGACCATTTTAAGCGGAAATACAGTTGAGTTTAGTTTTCGATTTTATAAAGATAAAAAAATACTTTCTTTAGCCTCTATTCACACAGGATTGTAGATGTAAAAAACAAGTAATAAAATTCGTCGCAGCAAACTTTTGAAATGCGTTAAATTTGGAACCTTTTAAAACGATTTCTAGTTAAAAAATTTGCTCATAAATAAAGGCGAAAAATGGCGGTCTATCTAGACCACTTGATGGTAACAAAACGCAATGGAATGCAATGAGTATGATTTAAAGTTCTTTCAATAAACATACAAAAGTAAGCTGAGAAATCCATTTAGACTTTTTCATTGTTTAGTTTTTAGGTTGAATACTAAGCTGAGCAGAACCAATCAATTAGTTTAAGGCAGCTTATTATTTTTCCTCGATATGATTTGCATTCAATACATTATTTCTTTATATTTTGCGCCGTTTAGGCCTAAAAATTTTTTATATAAAAAACTTTTTCGGATGCTTTCTTCTCCTTCAGCTAAAATGTATAATTTTAGAGAATCTCCTTATTTTATTTCATAAACGCCTTACAGAAGTCTGATATCTTTATTGTATAAGGTGCGAGACTCTTTAACATCAGTTGTATTAATGTTTCATGTTTTGAAAAATGTTAGGACATCACTCATCAGCTAGGCATAAAAATTTTAATAACTGCTAGACAAAATTATCGCAAAAAAAAAAAAGGAGTTAGAGTTCACCAAATATACATCTAATTTAATAGTGGCGATTACCAAGGTAACAAATATAAATATAAAAACAAGTCAGAAAATTTTTATTTCTCATTGAAATAAAAATTAAAGCTTGAAATACATGTTAGAATTTTTTGTGCTTATGATTGCTATCAAAGGCAACAGAAATCAGCTGAAAAAGTTTGACTCTGTGAATGGCTACAAATGACAACTATTAGCTTATTTCGGAAATGCTATATCTGTTATTGAATAGTGTCAACAAAATATGACAAAATGTTAAATTAAAGGTGAGGAACTTAGCCACCAAAATGTATTGAACAATTTCGACTGTGAATATTTGTCGCAGTATGAAAGTTTTAACAATGAATAGGACAATTTACTCAAAAACTAAATTCAAAACTCATGAAAGCTGAACAAATCTATATAAAGTAAAGATTTAATTAGTTCTTCGGACTCATTTAAGCATCGGGTCGATTTCCACAAAGGATGTCCGATTCATTTTTAATTGAACATCTCAAGTTGCACCTGCAGCATGAGTTGATTTAACAAAGAAAGTGGGTGTGGAATGTCTGACAAACATCAAAGTTTTTGTTCATTGTTGTGTTAACAATATGTACAAGCATTCCTGTTAAATTGACTAGAATATAATAGAAAATATAAACTTAATTTCTCTACGCAAAATATAAAAGATTTCGGCGAGGCGTTATACGTTTGCGAATCATTTCCGGACAACGTTCACCGTTCACGGCGACAAATCCAAAAAGCTTATTTGAGAGCCCTCGTCACCTTCTCTTCTTGACCGATTCACAATGAAACAAACATTTTTACTGATAGCGCTGCTGGTTGCTTTAAGCGCGTTATATCCCGTTACAGAAAGTTTCACGGCTGGAATAGGAAATATTGGGAAAAGAGAAAACTTACACAGAAAGACAAAACTTATACAGGTTTGGAACCCTCTCTTCTTACGAAAGTTAGGATATTAGTCCACGAAAGATGTAAATTTTTGCATAAAGACTGCATACTAACTTTTTTCGACCACATTTTATTATGTTCAGGCCTTGAGAATGGAAGAAAAACGTTTAAGAACAAGTAAAAAGTCAAGTTTTGTTTTCTTTTTTGTCGACAGCATCTCGTGAATCCAGTTAAGAATAAGAGGTTTTGTTCATCCATTTACAGAAGCGCTTTAGAAAACAAAGGCGAAATTAATGTTCTTAATGTTTTACTTAAACTTTAGATGCATCATTACATTCTGTAACAAAAAACAACCAAACAAACAAAAATAAATCCGAAAGACAAAGAAAATGCATTGAAAATACTCCAATACTTAAATAACGTATGAACTAGAATCAAAGACCCTGTGAGCCACCTCATGGATGAATATAAGTTTTACAAAAGGCCGACCAGGCTAGACTCTTGTGGTAAAAATTTAATGGTTAATACGGTTGTTAATCGGAGCATGCGGCGAGCTGTTCGAAGATCGAGTTCCACCGAAACCAACCACTTTTTTTTTGTTTTTTTATTCTCCTTTTCTTCTTTTTTTATAGTTAGAAATTATTTTCTGAATAAACTGTGATTTTTAACGCCGTTTTTATATTTTTCTGCCCCCACGTAATATTTATTATTC